>JAHPZR010043645.1:17500-20304 GCA_019787425.1 Platygyra sinensis
ATACTCTGGTAAAACATAGGTTTTTGACCAATCAGAGCGCGCGCAGGGTCCTATCTATGTTATAATTATCATTAAATGTCAAATGTGTGGTCAGTTTGTGGAAGCTGTTTAAAGAGTACTTAAAGCCACCTTGTCGATATTTTCTGTATTTGAAGACTCTGCCTTAAACTGTGAATCGAAGCTCCTGCTTGCTCCGCAAGACTTTAAGTCGGACTAATAAAAAATAGTTTTGATCTGAAATAAACTGCGGCACTTTAGAGAAAACCAGCTTTGAAAATTGCCAAAATTCTTCTTACTTGCGATAGCCACGAAGTGATGATATTTGGAACCGCTCCAAAGTGAGTAATTTTTAACCAAATTCGTTTATATTGGAGACATGAGCTGTTTATAGGCAGGAAAGTATGTACAATTAGTGTAAGGTATACGGTTCATGGAAGTTTACCCAAATTCCCGACTCACGTAACCGAAATAGCACCAAAAACTAGGAGGGGAGGGGGGGGGTCAAAATTCTAAGAAATTTATTTTATTTTATTTTATTTTATTTTATTACAAATACCAAAGATCGTTATCTCATCTGATAGAGTAAAGATGCTGAAAATATGGTGGGAATCGGCCGACCTCGTTCCGTGGACTCTGCCTGGTCCTTAGTGACAATGACACTTATAATAGGCTGACGTGTACATCGATTGTGAATCAATTTACTCATCGAGTTCAGCAGTAAAACAGACAAGCGAAACATTACATTAATCCGGTACCTTTGCCTTATCTCTGTTGACTTCATTCATAGTTGTCATCATCGTCTCAAAAAGAGTAACTTTATCTTGGAGAAAAAAAGATTTCGGTCAATCGATCTGACTTGCTGGCGATCAACTAACCACTGCGTTTACGATCCTTAACTGCCTTGAATACGAGCTCTTGAAAGGTTAATGGTCCAAGGGCGACAGCAGTCATTTTGAAAATTCTCCATCCTTTCAAATATCCTGGACTTACAGTGATGTTTACTTGCCTAGATGGCAAAAGTGGCGAGGTCAGTAGCCAGGTCTCAAAAATGTTATATAGTTCACCGCCTGGAGAGGTGAATATAACGTCATATCAGGAATCGCTAAACCATTGAGATTGCTGGAAATTCTTTGTTCAGATCTGAAATTATACTAATGCCTAATATAATATCTTGTACGCTGAGAACTCTAGATCTTTTTTTGTTTTCAAACTTTGTCCAAAATATATTGGAGATAGAGTTAATATGTTGATACTGGTTTGAAGCACGAAGCAGGCTGAGAATTTCGATAATAGATCATTCAGTATAATTTCTGTTTTCAAAGAAAAGGGAAGGTTGAAAAACACGATTTTTTCAAAATTCATTTGAATGAAAGCATACAATGAGTGTAAGCAAAAATTTTTACTTACGTATAAATCAGATGAACAGCAAAAGCTTCGTGGAGAGAACTCGATGACTATCCGCCATTTTTGGCCGCCATGTTGAAGGCTAAAGCGCCAAGCATTACGTCCTAAATAAAAATTGACGCAAGTTGATATGAAACATATTTACATTGCATAACACAAACGGTAGACTAAAGCAGCCGAATACTATGTTAGATGATTGCTAAAGTTAGAAATCGTTCGAATTACGCCCGTTACCATGCAAGTATTATGTTTCCTTTATATGCCGCTGTCATCCCACGCAATTCACATAGCCTCCGCCCCCCACCGGGTGTATTCCCATGTATAACCTATATGGGAATATGCCGCTATGCAGGGTATGGTTTTCAGGCAGTACAAATCAGACAGTTTTGGTCTAGAATTGGTAAAAGGATGATCATTGTTTAAATAATTTAGTGTAGAACAAGGTTTTTACCTGGGATTCTATAAGAGAAATTGAAACTCGTAAGTGGTTTAACTTTGAAAGATGTTTGTTGTATTTCGATAGTCATAAAGTATTTGAATGGAAATAGCTTGTCTGGGAAAGAGGGTGAGTTTCTAAAGAAACTGTGTTGCTGTTTCGTTGGAGCCGAACCTGGGCAACATTGGTAACGGACGAGCGCTCTCACCACCATCCCAGCCCTGCTCCCCGATACTGAAGTTATACATTGTTTTTAAAAAACATGCACATTCGAGGCATGTTTGGCTCACTCTGAATGTTTATATAAAGGTTTCGGGCAAGTGCAATACACGAAAATTCTTTCCCGGCATGAGTTTACTAATGTACTAGATGTACTAGGGAATGCTGGGATGCATAACTACCAAAGTGAACTGATGACTTTTGGTCAAAGAGGAAAAAGAAAGCAGTGACCACCACGTAAAATAATAAAAACAGCAACCAACTTATCCAAAGAGGCTCGACCAATTACAAAGACCCTTTTATAATAAACTTTAAAACTAAAATATAAACTGCAAAAAATATGTTACAGTGTAAAAATGACTGTTAGATCAAAATTAATGATAATTGTATTACAAATGAATCAGTCCAACTGTCTGTTGCATTCACAGAAATGACGTCAACAGCAAATTAATGATCATAAAAGTGGTAGCAAAAAGTGTTCTAATGTATGTGTTTAAGAGAGCTTGACTACAAGATTCGCATTTACTGCGGCGGACGTCAAAAAAAAAGAATTTCTTCAAACTACCTGAAACTTATTTCATGTTAAAAGGGTCCCAGGCGCTGTAGATTGATGCTATTTATTCTTAGTATTTTTGCAAAATTGCCTCGGAAAATTAATCAAAAGAAAGCGAGGTAATACTGGCGAAAATTATGATAAATTGCGTCTAATTTATGAGCCGATTTGTTGTATCAATGACAGACCAAT
>JAHPZR010043646.1:0-13242 GCA_019787425.1 Platygyra sinensis
CCCGTAGTATATGACGGTTCAACAGATCATAAGTTGCGTGATCGATTCCACAGCGAAAGTGAACAGTACAAGTAGCGTGATCAATGATTCTATTCTTTGCATAGCGTGTTGTAATCCGAGAG
The DNA here is from genome assembly GCA_019787425.1 of Platygyra sinensis. NCBI lineage: Eukaryota > Metazoa > Cnidaria > Anthozoa > Scleractinia > Merulinidae > Platygyra > Platygyra sinensis. The sequence goes on from JAHPZR010043646.1 coordinate 123, forward strand.
GGTTGTTTACGTCTAAGGAAAAAATAGCCTGACCTTTCAAACGAGTATAATTTAGATATGTTTTAAAAGGCTAAGTTTTAACTTTTTTTCCCCCGGAAAATTACTTACCATTGCTGCTGGCGAAGGTAACCACGATAACTTTTACATTATATCACCGTACAGCCGTGTATCCCATCAGGCCAAGCCGCTACATCACGTTCATAAAGCGCCTATGAATATCTCACCCATCTTCGAATATGTGCCAACAGACACATAATATTACAATGGTGTATTAACAAATACAGGATCTTCTGTTTCGCACGCAAACGAAAATACAGCTTAACTCTGGATAATTTCAGCCTTAGTAGCCAGCAACTGGTCCATAAGTGTCATTCTTTATCCTTGCAAATGTCCTGATGTGCATCTCCAACGGCTTTTGGCCCAAGTTTGACCAAATAAACATTGTTCCCGTCGGCAGCCATTTTTTGTGGAAACAGTTAATTCGCTAACTTGACAAAACCCTCCTGAGGGGGAATATGACGAAAAGAGCTGAGAAATGGCCTGTAATTGGCTGATGATGACATCATCTGGTGACAACAATTGGCCGAGTGAGTCAGAGTTTGGGTCTACTCACCGACAAAACTAAAAAAAAACAAGAATTTTTAAAAAAAATTAAAACCGCGCTTTTTTAACTCTTTTTCGCTCACAAAAATATTACGTAATATTTAGCAACAACGTTTTGCGAGAAAACATTACCCGGAAACAATTTAAAAGATGGTTAGGACTTGTTCCCATATCTCAAACCACCCTTGGATACCTTGTGATGCGTACACAAAGTAAATACTGACTGTAGGCCTAAGCACTGAAAATACTGATTAGGGTTAGGGTTAATGCAGGGGGTTAATGGTTAGCTTCTTTATTAAGTTCGGGTTTCCGATTAGGTACTTAAATTAGACCATTTATTTGTAGTGTATTCTCGGTGGTCTAGTGGTTAGAGTGGAAGACTGCCGAGCTAGCGTCCCGGGTTCAAATCCACCTCCTAAACGAAAATTTTTAATTTTTTTTTTCCCTTTAAAATTGAAGAGACTTGCACTTTGACAACATTTGTTGAGCAGAAACTAAGTCTCTGTGTCAAGAAACTTAGAAATTTCATGCGAGTCTACGTGAATAGGGAGAGGGCAGTTTGAGATATGGAAACATTCGTTGCCTGAAGCGGGCTAGCGTGACTTGTAATCGGAGAATTCTTTTTATGTCTGCGGAAAAAATACCTTGACCTTTCAAACGACTATCAATTTACATATGTTAAAAGGGTTTATGACGAGCGCTATAAAACATGATAAAAGGCTAAGTTTTAACTTTTTTCCCCAGAAAATTCCATCATAGCTTCTGGCGAAGTAAACACGATCTTACATTTATCACCGTCAGCGTGATCCATGGCCAGAAGTAATACCTTTATAGCGCATTGAATATTCCCTTCGAAAGTAAACAGAAACAAAAATTCCAGATTACGAAATCTTCTGTTTCGCACGCAAAACGAAAATACAGCTTAACTCTGGATAATTGCAGCCTTAGTAGCCAGCAGCTGGTACCAAATTAGATGCTTTATCCTTGCAAATGTCCTGCGCCCATCGCCGAAGGATTCTGGCCCAAGTTTGACCAAATAAACATTTTTCCCGTCGGCGGCCATTCTTTTGTCTAAACAGTTAATTCGCTAACTTGACAAAACCCTCCTGAGGGGGGATATGACGAAAAGAACTGAGAAATGGCCTGTAATTGGCTGATAATGACATCATCCGCGGAGGTTTGGATATAGTCACCGACAAGACTAAAAAAAAACAAGAATTTTAAAAAAAATTAAAACCTCGCTTTTTAAACTCTTTTTCGCTCACAAAAACATTACGGTATATTTAGCAACACCGTTTTGCGAGAAAACATTACCCTGAAACATTTTAAAAGATGGTTGGGACTTGTTTCCATATCTCAAACCGCCCTTGGATACCTTGTGATGCGTACACAAAGTAAATATTGATTATAGGCCTAAGCACTGACAATACTTTTAATTAAGGGTTAGGGTTAATGCATGGGGTTAATGGTTAGCTTCTTTATAGCGTTCGGGTTTCCGATATGGTACCACGCTTTAAAACTCACGGTTACTCACACTGTCGGAATGCGCGTTTGTTATCTTTTTAATCTTTACGCAAGCGTTCAGCTCGTGAAACGTGATATAGTTACCGCAGTCATGTACTGTTACATAACAACCGACTTCAAATACGCGAAACGTGACTCTCGCCTTTCAGCATATGAAGGTGTTATGTTACAAAGGGTTTGTCCTTTACTTAATAATTTTACAGCAGATAAATATGTGTACGTACAAACATATAAATAAATAGCTGCTGGAAGACCTAGCAACAGGAATGAACTTCCCTGGTGATAAAGGCCACCACACCAGAAACAATATATGTAAAACAAGAACATGAATAAAATATACATAATGACAGGCTGTATAATAAAACGAGTATAGTAAAATATTATGTGTTGCAAAAATAATGCTGACTGAAATTAAATAACAATTACATTAAATCTCTACTATCAATAGCAAAACAGTAGAGTCTTAGGTCTTTTTTGAATATTGATTTGTGATTCCCTCTTCCTAATAGATATTTAGCAATTATTGAATGAGGCGAAGTAGGATATGAAGAATTCTGCAGATCAAGGAGGGTGTTATCCACAGAGGCCGAAGGCCGAGGTGGATAACACTCTCCGAGATCTGCAGAATTCTTCATATCCTACGAAAGCCGAATTCAATAATTGCTTTATTATTCATTCAAAATGTTTCCCCGTTCTTAAAGGAGTTTCGCCATTTCGCTCTTTGTTTTTCCGCTCACCAAAAATAACAATCTCGTCCCCAGGTTTTCTCGGTCCACGGTTCAATAATTTTCAGCGGGCTGCACTTTTGACGTCATTGGTTCAATAATTTTCAGCGGGCTGCACTTTTGACGTCATTGATGCAATATGACGAAGATTCTTTCCAAATTTGGTAAACAGCAGCTGGTTATGGTGAATTACGCGTGTGGTTTTAACCAATCAGAAACGGGGAAATATTTTGAATGAATAATAAATAACAATTATTCCATGAGCCCGCGTTGGATATGAAGTAATAAAATAACCAACGAGCGCGTAGCGCGAGTTGGTTATAATCACTTCATATCCAACAAGGTCGAATGGAATAATTGCTTTAGTAAATTCTCAAACCGGGTTTTGCCGCCGATTTTTATTTCCACAATTTTACAAAGCGAAAAATTTTAAACTTGTCGCACTATTTTCCATATGACGTAAAACTCTGACGCAGCTGAGAATTTACTAGAGGTAAATTATTCCAAAGAAGAGCAACTCTAGGAAAAAAAGACGACCTAAATAATTCTGTTCTTGCATAGTTAGTTTTAAAAGTTAGTTCAGTGTTCCTCAAAATATCGGGTTCATGCTCAGAATTATAAAACTGCAGATAATTAGAGATATCGAGGCCATAATAACTATGCAGGCATTTGAATGAAAAAGATGAAGGGTAAATAGATTCGTCTAGAAGATAGCTACATTAGACCAGTGTTATTCAAACGTTCTTTGTAAGAAATCCTATTCCCAACCATGAGCTTAGTCGCCCGACGTTGTACAGCCTCTGCCATATCGCTTAAATAAACTTGATAAGTAGACCACACTTGAGAGGTCTAACGAGGTGAACATGCAGCTTTTTAATAACATCAGCAATGACACACGACAAACATCAATAGACATTTAAGCCTAAATGTTGGTAAATTTTCAGTGTGATAAAAGTAACTGACCTCAATGCCTTGTTGTCTTTTTGTATAGTCATCTTTCGTTTCAGCGCGATCCGAAACCTTTCAAGCGATTTATAGCTTTTTCAGTTTCCTCTCGTAAGAAGAGTAAAAGCTACATACTCAGTTCTAGACTTTCTGAAATGTCCTTCGTCTTGTTTATTCAGTACCCGCCGGACGAAGGACTTTTCAGACTTGATTGGCGCCAATTTTAGCGACCCAAAAACGGGTCGCTGCGCTTTAACCAATCAGAGGTCCCCTGGATATCCCTTGGGACCGAATTGTCAAACTATGCTCAACGAAACGTGACTTGCGGTTAAATTCGATATGGGGTCGATTGCGAAAGCCATTACAGAAGCTTCAAAGGCCACGGGATATCTAATATTGCGTGATTACCAGAAGAAAACATTGGAAGCATATCTGTCCGGAAGAGATGTGTTTGTTTCTGCGCCAACCGGAGCTGGGAAAAGTTTGACTTTCGAGCTAGCGCCGTATGCGTTTGATTGTTTGAATGGAGATCAAGCGAATAGCAACTCCATCGTCTTGGTGGTGGTTCCGCTCATTTCCCTGATGAAAGATCAGGTCTCTAACCTAAACTCCCGTGGAATTCCAGCTTCCTATGTAGGAGACGACTGTTCTGAACAACAGTTACAGGACATTTTAGATTTTAAAGTTAAGCTGATATTTGGAAGTCCGGAGGCGATTCTCAACAGCTATCGCCACATTTTTCGTCGACTGAAAAGCAATCTAAAATGCGTAAAAGCCACGAATATACCGATATATTTGTTTTCAAACTAACCTCGGTTAGAGGGCTCTCTTCTTCACGGAAGTCCCCGAAGTCCACTTGCGTGCTTGCATCTCTGAATCTTAAAGCGCTGGCGGTCGAAGTATGATCATCACACGCTACGAACAGCGCTCTTTTGTTGCTGCGAGTTTCTTCCTCAGTACCACTACTATCTTCAACGCGTGCAAGTCTTTTTACGGACGTTGTGCCGCCTTTCTTGGCTTCAATGGACTTTCTCGATAACTCGAAGCTTTCTCTTACATCAAGAATCTTCCGAACTACGGTTTCGTTTTTGTCTGCGCAATTTCGGCACAAAATGTTTGTCAAAAGTGCACCTTCGCCGCTGGATACCTCTTTTCCGGTGATCAGCTCAAGATTTAAACAAGCTTTGGTCTTTTTTTGGCCTCCCGATATCGTCAATTTTCGTTTAAAATCTTTGTTCGTAATGTCTTTGGCACAAAGTAAACAAATTTGCTCTTTCGACGCAGGAGAAACGCACACACGTTCGATTGTTTTGGTCGGAGTGCAATCGATACTTTCCGCCATTCAACTCAAGGACTTCCAAATGTAACCCGAGACACCAGTTGCAAGTCACGCCACTCCTCATTTTTGGCGCGAAACGTAAATGAAAACCCTTCAAGCGAGACAAGTCGACCTCTCGCGACTTCGTCGCTCGGTCGGCCGCTTCGCGGCCTAAAATTATTCCCTAAAATTCATGAGGTCGACTTGTGGCAAGTCTAACTCAGTTCTTAAATCACTCTTTCTCGAAGCGAAAAAAAGACACGTAAAGCATGCCAGCCGCCTCAATTCCTCCACAGAATCATAGTACAGGGTTAAGCGCTCCGTAGTATATTGACGGGTGAACAGATCATATGTTACAAAGGGTTTGTCCTTTACTTAATAATTTTACAGCAGATAAATATGTGTACGTACAAACATATAAATAAATAGCTGCTGGAAGACCTAGCAACAGGAATGAACTTCCCTGGTGATAAAGGCCACCACACCAGAAACAATATATGTAAAACAAGAATATGAATAAAATATACATAATGACAGGCAGTATTATAAAATGAACATAGTAAAATATTATGTATTACAAAAATAATGCTGACTGAAATTAAATAACATTTACATTAAATCTCTGCTATCAGTAGCAAAACAGTAGAGTCTTAGGTCTTTTTTGAACACTGATTTGTGATTCCCTCTTCCTAATAGATATAGGTAAATTATTCCATAGGCTCGATTTTCGCCGTTCTCTCGTGTCTGGTCTACCCTCCCCGAGCCGAGAACGGCTGGACGCGTGAGGGAGAAACCATGTCTGTGACGTCAATTCATAGCTTAATTCATGGGGTGCCCCTGGTCGCCGGAAACGTTATCTGATTACAACCTACGGCTCCAAACATTTGTGCATTTGCATTTGCCGTTCTATATATTTTTTTTATTTTGCCCTTTCCAACCTATTTTGTTTTACATTATTGCTGCCGAAGGGCGCTGTATGCACGAATGCTGTATTCTATGGAAGAGTTCGTTTTTTAGAGTAGAGGAGCGCCGTTCGACTGTGGTTTAGCAAACTGGTCTGCTGGTCATGCATGTCAAGATCTGTCAAAGGTGACGTGTTGGTGTGCATGGTTTCTGCCGCAATTTGTCACGTATGTTTCGCTAGTCGGTTTGCTTTTACCCACGATGTAGTTCATTTAAAAAATAATTTTGTCGGGTTCACCAAAGACTGGTGTCGATATCCTTATAAATCGTAATACTTCTATCTGCCTGACTGGTTCGTCTCTTGAGCTCAACGTCTAGCTTGATCTAACTCTTTGTTGACTTAATTTGTTACAGAAAAATGTACCTATCTTGGCTATTGACAAATCTTTCTAGCGTTTTTCGTTGTGAATTTTTAAACTTTCGTTATTAATTGTCCCTGAAGTCCTCTTGTATACCATTTATCAATTCCACATCGTCTGCCATCACGGGCCGCAATTCAGGCTGGCGAGATAATTTATGCCCGACAAAAATCTGTGGGCAGTTATCTGATTGGTTAAGACTAACAAAATAATCCTCACGCGTCCAGCCGTGCATTCGGGGGGAGGAGCGCGGGCTCATTTCCCGAAAAGCGGCTGGTAATCGAGCCTAATTATTCCAAAGACGAGCAATTCTAGGAAACAAAAAGACGACCTTAATAATTCTGTTCCTACATAGTTAGTTTTAAAAGTTAATTCAGTGTTCCTCAAAATATCGGGTTCATGCTCAGAATTATAAAACTGCAGATAATTAGAGATATCGAGGCCATAATAACTATGCAGGCATTTGAATGAAAATGGAGAGTAAATAGATTCGTCTAGAAGATAGCTACATTAGACCAGTCTTCAGAGTCTTATTCAAACGTTCTTTGTAAGAAATCCTATTCCCAACGATGAGCTTAGTCGCCCGACGTTGTACAGTCTAGCACTGCCATATACATTATATGCATGTACATTATGTTATACATACAAATAAGATGAGTAGACCATACTTGAGAGGTCTAACGAGGTGAACATACAGCTTTTTAATAACATCAGAAATGACACACGACAAACGTCAATAGACATTTTAGCCTAAGTTTTAGTAAATTTTCAGTGTAATAAGAGTAACCGACCTCAATGCCTTGTTGTCTTTGTTATAGTCATCTTGCGTTTCAGCGCGATCCGAACCCTTCTAAGCGATTTATCGCTTTTTGAGTTTCCTCTCGTAAGAAGAGTAAAAGCTTCATACTCGGATTTGAAGTCACTCCTTCTCGAAGCGAAGGGTTAAGCGCTCCGTTCCAGTAAAATTCCAAGCCAAATTCATCTCCACAGTGCACACTACAAAGCTCTGGATTTTTCAGATTTTTATTCAGTATTAACGGGTCAACAGATCATAAGTTGCGTGATCGATTCCACAGCGAAAGTGGACAGTACAAGTTGCGTGATTCAATGATTATATTCTTTGCATAGCGTGTTGTAATCCGAGAGGTTTGTTTACGTCTAATGAAAAAAATAGCTTGACCTTTCAAACGAATATAAATTTAGATATGTTAAAAGGGTTTAGGCTAAGTTTCTAACTTTTTTTCCCCAGAAAATTCCATCATTGCTTCTGGCGAAGTAAACACGATCTTACATTTATCACCGTCAACGTGTTCCATGGCAAGACGTCATACCTTTATAGCGCATTGAATATTCCCTTCGAAAGTGAACAGAAACAAAAATTCCAGATTACAAAATCTTCAGTTTCGCACGCAAAACGAAAATACAGCTTAACTCTGGAAAATTTCAGCCTTAGTAGCCAGCAACTGGTCCTAAGTGTCATTCTTTATCCTTGCAAATGTCCTGATGTGCATCTCCAACGGAATTTGGCCCAATTTTGACCAAATAAACATTTCTCACAGACGGCCATGTTCTATCTCAATAGTTAATTTGCTAACTTGACAAAATGCTCCTGAGGGGGTATATGACGAAAAGAGCTGAGAAAGGGCATGTAATTGGCTGATGATGACATCATCCAGTGACGACATTTGGCCGAGCTAGTGGGAGTTTGGGTCTGCTCACCGACAAGGAAAAAAAAAAAAATAAACCGCGAGCCGAGCAAGAAACCGCCCAGCCTTCGGCTGCGCGGTTTAAAAAAAAATAATAAACCGAAGGCAAAGCAAGAAACCGCCCAGCCTTCGGCTGCGCGGTTTAAAAGAAAAAAAAAAAAAACCGAAGGCAGAGCAAGAAACCGCCCAGCCTTCGGCTGCGCGGTTTAATTACTCGTGGGTCTGGGTGAACCTGAAAGGATATGTAACATGTTCCTATAATGTACATCACGCAAGTCGGAAAAATAACTTTGACGATTTGAAGCACTCATCAGCAACTTTATTGCATGGTCTTCAGCCTGGGTGAACCAGAAAATACGTCAAAATACTACGTGGACGTTTGCGTGGGCAAACCAGAGAGTATTTATAATATGTACCTATACGGATTTTCTATGTATCCGACATAATTGTCTTTCAGAAAACTAGTGTACGATGGACTCAGTATAGGGTCTAACTCACAAATGAAAATAGTGATTTTTAGTATCTATCTAGTCCCCATACAATCTAAAAGCATGACAATCCGTGTAAGTTATGATACAAATAAAAGATTAATCTAATGATATAACTTGGTACCTTCGTCTTCTTGTCTTGATTCGATGCTCTACGAGGTTGGTCACGGCTAGCGCTAGCTGAAGACACTTTCTGGTTCTCTCTGTCGTTCTCAGGTGATTGAATTCATGTACAAGCCAATCGCGGTTGTCGGTTTTGTTTGGTTTTCAACAACTGTTTAATGGTTTCAGCAACAACGGATCCAAACGTATATCCAGGGGCAGCTTCTTTGTTGTTCTTCCCGCGAAAAGAAAACCAGCGCGCCTTCTTTAACTCCGCGAGGAAAATTCGACTGAAAACTGGATCAATTTCGCACAAATGCGTCGGGAGAAACACCATATCTTCTAATTCGGAAGGCAAATCTCGTTTTGTGCCCGTTTTCAATGACCGATGACGGGTTCATTCGAAGTCGAAATCTCTATTATATGTAAGCGAACAATGTTCCCGCGTTGTGAAAATTTATTATAAAAAAATAAATTATGCGGCCAGATCATATCTGAAAATTACCATGTTACTTATCAGTTTCTTTTATTGAAAGCAATTATCGCAAACCACAATAGAACCGCAAAATTCTTGCGATGACAGCAACCTGACAGATAAATGACGTCACGCCATAGCAACCGGACCTGGACCTTCCTTCTGCATGAATTTTTTTTCTTTACCTTCTTCTTTGCACGAATTTTTTTTCTTGGCAATTTCCCTTGCATGAATTCTTTTTTGTTTTTTACCCCCCCCCCTACCCCATCACTTTTCTAATGGTCCGTCCCTAAGTTCATTTTACCCCTTCACACTCAAAGTAGGTTCCAAGTGCACTTAGATTATACTTAGTAGCTCTAGTGTGAAGCCAAGTACTGTCTTACTTCACTCAAATTTGGGACGCTTACGACAAAACACGTATTGAGTTGTGGCCCAAGCCCCGACATAAAAATTTTGGAAATTTCGGACGCCATTTTCCCCGCGGGACATCGGCAAAAATCTACGCGCCTTTGCCGCACGCGATGGCGGAATTTGCTCTAAAAATAGAAAAATTATCTCATATCATAGGAACAGCCCCATCACTAGAAATGGCGCGTGCTTACGGTCTCCGTTCCCGATTATGGCTCCTGCTATATCATAACGTAAAGGGAAGCTAAACATATTTAGACAATACTGCTCCACTAAAGGTTGTTCCACTTTACGGCATGAACGACGTCGATGCCTCAACAAGAGGTTATTTTTGCTTAGCTCAGTTCGAAATTCCTTGTTCAACCTGATCTTCGTTGAAATTTCTTGCACCCCAACTGGCTAACACAAAACATTTAGATGTTGTTCATTTTCCAAATTTCAATCTCGTCGACGGTCTAAAGCAAAAGTGATAGCAATGAACAATACACAAACCTCTGATACTGGACTTTTTCTTGCTGTGAAATTATGATACAGGAATGTTACTTCCTTTTCAGTAAATACCAAGACTGCAATTCCAAAATTTAAATATATTTGCATTGCGCTTTCTCGCATAACTGCTTTTCGTGCGAAAAATAAGACAATTCGCCCCTGGCTATTATTCATGGAAATACGGTACAAGTGTTAGACTAAAAATATTAAGTGACTAATTTTCATTTTTAGTCCTAGCCTAACGCACTGGGATAAGCAGTAGACAATACTGAGGGTTTCCGTCTTTAATGAAGTGCTTACACGTCAAATTCCACTTATGTATATATTGCATTTGCATAGCACAGTGCACAGCAAGCATACAAAAAGCGGAACTACCAGCACACGTAAATCAATAGACCCTTCTCCAAAAAGGCGGCCGAAAATTCAATTAATAAGTTAAAATTAAAAACGTATACCAGCACTAGAAAGAACACCTTTACTTTAGTAACCCTGTAAAGTTTCAGCATTTCAGGTGTAATATCAGCTGACAAAATGTAAGTTGAAAATTGAAAAATTTACAGACGTTTGTATATTCGACTGGATCAGTCGAATATTCGACTGACTCGCATCTCAGCTTTAGTTAGCACTCAAATTAAACGTTATAAATAAAAAACGTTAGAGACAAGAGAATGAAAGAACGAAGTGAGGAGACTGAGTTTCCAACAAACTGAAGAATCAGCTGATAAGGAAATAAGCCAATATACTCAGTCCCAGAACTTCAAGAGGTTCACTGAGTTATAACCGTACACATGTAATTGTTTAACACCACAGTAACGTTGCGTTTATTAAGAAAATTTCTAACAGATATATAGAAAGAAATAAAATCAACAAATATTTAGTAACATGTGCATATCATTAACTTCTTTACGAGGTTCAGTGCCTCCAGACAAATACATGGATAAGCACAGGAATAGAAAATCACTATCACGTTGTAGTTATCAATTCTTTTGTTTTCTAGTCTTTGTCTTTTTACACCACGCACTAATACTAATTAGCAGACAATATTACACACTAGGAAGTAGTTTCTGTTTCACGGGTTTAGTAAAATCACTCTAGATGAAATGATGCACTCACCTATGACAACATGGCTGGAGTGTTTAAACACCGCCATGAACAGTCATTGGGTGGCTCTATATGCTATGCATCTACAATTTTGAAAATATTAAAAGTTCACTGCCGTCTGAATTCCATGTTTCGATGCCTTTTCACTAAAGCGACGGCAAAAGTACTTTCGCTTGCTGTGAAATTATGATTTTCCTTTTCAGTAAACTGATATGGAGACTGCAATTCCAAAATGTAAACATATTTGCACCGCCTCCCATTCTCCAATAATAACCGCTTTTCGTGCGAAAACTAAGACCGAATCGCCCCTGGCTATTATTCAGAAATACGATACAAGTGTTAGACTAAAAATATTAAGTGACTAAGTTCCCTTTTTAGTTCTAGTCTAACGCACTGGGATAAGCAGTAGATAATACTGAGGGTCAAGTGCTTACACATCAAATTCCATCCTTTTTGTATATGGTATTGCATTTGCATAGCACAGTGCACAACAAGCATATAAAAAGGCGAAACCCAGCACACGTAGATCAATTCCATCATAGGAGAGCAACAAAGAAGAAGACAGAGAAACTAGAAGAAGAAGAAAACAAAGTTCAAGATTAAAAGTAACTGAACCATGTTGGACGTAAGTATTAAATCAGAGAGTAGATTACGAGTAGATCTCGCGCAGCCATTTTTCTCTCGCGTGTTTCTTTCGCGTCTCGCTCGACGGACAAAACGAAAGAGGGACTACTCGTAGTCTAAACAGAGAGCGGGGACGATTGAGTGTTTTATTTACTTTTATGGCAATAGTGCTTTTCTAGGAGTTATTTCTATTGAATCAGTTTCTGGAGTTATTTCCACTAAATAAGTAACAGAGGCCTGTAGTTAACTGAACTTCCGCAATCTTTCTTTTTTTTTCAGCAAGCGGTCCATGTCAATAGCCAAGTGGCATCAGTCATGTTTGTCCTGGCTCTAGCCTCGGTGAACTTGGCTTTTGCTAATCCTATCTGCACCGAATGTGGGAACAACACTTCAGATTCTGCCTCAAAAACGGTAAGCGTAGAGAAGTCATTCGTGTTTCACGTCTTAATTTACTCTCAAAGGTCTTCAAAAACACCGTCACTTTGCTCAATTGTGGTTCTTTCATCACTGGTTTCAGTGAGTGGTGTTTTTTGGTAGTTCTTAAAGTTCATATTTGTTTGCAGTTTTTTTTCCAAATTTGTTTTCTGTTTATAAGGACTGGGCCGGGTGAGTCTGAAAAATACCCGTAAGCTAGATCTCCTGAGTACATGAGTAGACATTTCTACCTCTCCCAATACGGCGTCTATTTTGAATTTCATTGTTTCAAGCAGCTATTATGGGATGTTCAGAGGCTCGGTCAGGGAGCACATTGTTATTTCCCTTCTGAGCATACCATGGCTATTTGAAAAAAAAAAAGAAATTAAAAAGGCCGCCTTATCGTTCAAACGGTCATTTGTACCATGTAGCAGTCGTAAAATGGCGGGAGAGGGGAAGGGCGCAAGAAAGCGGGGATAGAAGGACGGGGCGTTTTTTTGCCTCCCTATATACACCTTTCCCGTCTACCCCTGCAAATCAGGCTAACCATGCATAAAATGGAATGTGAGTACGGAAGTTTGGTGTTTCCTGACACTTCTGTCTTAGTTGGTTTTTAAGCAATCCTGAGTTACCTTCGGCCTCTTCTTTTACAAGTGAAACTATGAACTGCTAAATCATGTGATGTTATTTACTGCATATATCTTAGGTAGTGGATTTTAACGTTCAAATGAAGGAGTCTGGAGAACAATACAACGAGACCATCGAGGTGGACACAGAGAAGCAAACAGAACTGTTTAAAGTTCCTGCGCATGGAAACGTGGAACACAGCAATATTTTGCATGATTTTAAGAAGGTAAGCCTGGTACCTTCAAAAAA
>JAHPZR010043649.1:0-10000 GCA_019787425.1 Platygyra sinensis
TTACAGATTACTATAAAAGCTGTCATATTTCCCAGTGCATGTGTGGTCATGAAACTATAAGGAGCCAGCTTGGAGATGATTTCCAGTCTGTACTGCATAGTCTCCGACTCTAATGTTTATATTAACATGATAAATCTCACTCAGTGGAATTTGAATCGATGTTAAACTCATTGCCAATAGATAAGCTTGGGAACTTATAGGTTGGCAGGGGACCTGAACACTTCAGGCACAGCAGTGTTGCAAACATGAAACAAATTTAACAGTTCTTGGAAGTAATAATCTTAACTGGACTGTAAACAGTGATGGCTAATGAAGACTAGCAAGCTTAATATGTTGCCATGACAGCAGCTGCAAAAAACAGTGTCACCAAACAAAAGATTTAATGAGCAGAACAATGACAATGCACATGCATTTTGAGTATTAGTACATTTCATAGCTGCCCTCTGCAAAAGAAAAACATGAAATGACTAGGTTCTGTGTATTTAGAGAACGTAGGCCATGACAGAGTCTCTTTTTGGAACTGATCGCTGGCATTACATATTCAGTTTCAAGAGCAGGAATTTAGACCAATTTTCCTACTGAACAGTTTGAGATAGTTAAAAAATTTGAGGGTAAAATATAAATCTATGTTTTAATGAGCATCATCCCTGGTGTCGCCGTCAATGTTGCTTAAAGGGACACAGTCAGCTGGTGCACATGCGCATTACATACCATTCCATAGCTGATTTGCGTATAACAGAGACGCGATAAATACTGTTTTTAACCAGATATGATAAAAATAATATGATAGGATGAGCAAAAGGACACTCAATCAGGTTTTTCAGTAAACGATTGAAAATCAAGCAAAACAATGCGAAACATGAAGCGGACTTCTAGATGAACTTTGATTTCAGGTTGAGGTAAACTTTTTTCAAAGTGAGAAAAACTAGTGTCCAGGTCAGCGCAGCCACAAAGGTGACTGTGTCCCTTTAAGCTCCCTATTGACAAGTCACAGGGTGAGTAGTTTGGGACCTGACATGTAATGTTCTCCTGTTTGTTCACAAGGATCCTCCTCCTCCAGCCGTGGCATTTTTTATAACAGCCTACAGCTCACCAGTCAATAAACCAACAACTGAGAAACTTCGCAGAACTGTTGGCCGCTCCAAGAATACCCCTATTCTGGGCAGCGCTATTCAGTGTGGAGGTGGAAAAGAAAATGACAACAGCAAATCAACTTTCAAAAGGTCAAAGGCATTCTCTTGTGTAGGAAAGGAAAATGACACTGTGGCAATCGCCAGCAAGTCAAAAACATCTCCCTGCATCAGCAAATTGAACGACCCTGTGTTGCCATCTGACAAGTCAAAGACATCCTTTTGTGCTGGAAAAGAAAAAGCACCCTACTAACTGGGAGGAAGTCCAAAGCATCCTCTGAACTCTTATGTGCTTCAAAGTCTCCAAACAAGAAACGGAAACTGGTAAAAATCTTATATTCTTGTGCAGTTAATATACACAAATTCATGCTCAAATCAGTAGTAATTTTCAATCGAGTAATTAAGAAATTTGTTTGTCTTAGAAATGGGTGCTGGAATTTCAGTCTTTCTGTTCCAAGGAAAAGTGGATACCTAAAGTTTAGCTTAAAATATTGCTGAGAGGTAGCCTCATTTGAAAAGTCACTAAGTCAGCAGTTTTGTCATAATTTCTTGCCATCTGTAATAATCTTCAGGATGACAAGTTGATGGGGTTAAGTGACTGTGTGGATAGGTGGACAGCAGTATCCTGCTTGAATGGCTCAAATACAAGCAAGGTAAGGAACATTTCTGTGATTGGTACCAGATGTACTTCCCACATGTACCCATTTTAAATTTTTTATTACTGCTTGTTCTGAAATGTCTTTTGATAGATTGTTTCATGCTTGTTAACATGTTAATGGTTCATACTGCAGCAGGTGCGTGTCGGCAGTGAGTTTCCTGGGTACATTTTGGATTCAATTGAAGGTTATCTGGAAGCGTCCCATAAGTTCACAGTGCTGGATGCTATTGGTTCATTCATGAATTCTGAGAGGTACCCTCCCCCATCTCTTCTGCACATGATTACACAAAACCTTATGTGGGTAAGTGCAACAAGATACTACCAGTACAACCCCTATTTTTTTCATATTTAATTCTTGTTAAGACAGATTTGATGTACTACAGTACAAAAGTTTCGGAATATTTGACAAGGGGAAATTTGAGAAATATCATGTGTAATACTCATAATGCATCATAATACATGATTGATAACCATACGGAGCCACCTTTGGTCATTCTGTAACTTTGCGCAAATTCTTTATTAGTCTCTAAGATCAGCATAGAGGAACTATTCACTTTATATTTAGCAATGAGTGCGTGAGCTTGAGAGTGCTATTTCTATCATGTGATAGTTGATAGAAATTGAGAGTCGTTTTAGTATAAATTTACATTTACTCATTTAAAACTTTATCTAATCCTCTACACAGACATGCTGCACTTTGAAAACACAAACAAGTAGCTGCCAGTTTGTTGACAGCCATTCACTGCTAGGCAGTACTCACTATTTCCAACAGAATAGACTGTGACTATTGTAGTTTAGTCAATTGATCAGGAAACAGCATTCGTGATAAAACACTGATCGATTTACACTAATAATTCACAGAACTCACAGGCAGGTCTTAATGCATCAATAGATTTGTGTCTCACCTGAAGTATGAATTCAGGAATATAATCAGGAGACAGACATTTGACTCCTACACTCTGAAGAGCTTGCACATCTTTTTCAAGTGCTTTCTCCACAAACACATGTGTAAGCTTGGAAGCAAGGCAGACAGAATATGGAGGCTTTCCACTGACTAATGTGGCATGACCCACTTCTAACAACCTAACAACAAACAAGGGAAACTTAGAAAATGGGGAAAGGGCACTTAGGGCCATCTACTGTGACAGCAATTCAACCTATCCGGAACTGTTACAAAGAGCAAAATTACCCACCTTATATAATAGAAGATTACAAGATATTGCAATTTTAATGTATAAGGTTAAAAACGGCTTATGTCCAGATTACATTTCTAGGTTGTTTATTATTAGAAGCAATCAGTATAAGCTAAGAAATAACGACTTTATAATTCCTAGAGTTAACACAACGGGTTATGGTAAGCATTCGGTTAGATACATAGGACCGGTGCTATGGTCTAAGATTGATAGGAAATTCAGAGAACTAAAAAACGTTAGATGAGTTTAAAAGAATAATCAGGAAGGCAGACCTTGCTAAACATATTTTACCTAATAATTGTATTAACTGTACTCTTTGTTATTCTTAATATTGTAAATATTCTTAGGTTTCTGAGTGGGATTATAGAGGGAATTATATAGGGAATATAGGGGTACTATAGGTTTTAACATTTTAGATAGGTGTCCTTACTTAGTGGGAAACTGCTATTTTACTTGACACGTTAATAAAGTTATTATTATTATTATTATTATAATGGTTTGAACCCAGGAGTATCAGTGGTCTGTATAGAGTGATTGTTAGGGTGCTAGAGTGTAGTTCTCAAAAGAACTGTTGCAGGTGACTTTTCAGAATTACACTCACACAGACAATCACACCAGTATACAAACACTCTGCTAAGTTTAACACTGTCTCCAATCCAGTACTTTTTTGTACTCTATAATAATCACAGCCACTTTATGTGCACTAATAACATGGTTGTTTGTAGTTTTTCCCGACAACAGGGCATAAAAAGAAAATTATCTTCTCCCTTAAACATAAACTCCTGAAAAGATCAATAATATATCTAACATTTTCAAACACTTCTAATCATAGTTTTATTTTTCAAACTCTTATCTCAGTGTTTAGAAATGTGATGAAATACTGTCTCTTGTATTTGATATTACTTGAAGATTCAATAATAATTATTCTGAAACAGTCTGGTTGGATAGTGAGATAGTAATAAGCTAGAATGCAATGTACACATACTTCTTGTACGCTGCTCTTTTTTTAGCATCAGCAACAGCCACCAATGCTTTCCAGCCCTCAAAAGGTCCTTTGTTTTGCTGCAGAAATCTCCTCCAGCGAGAAGGCGCCAATAGATGAGCATCCAAGATGCCTTCAGCTGTGCACTGCTCATTCCACTCATACAACTGTTCATCTAACCACTTTCCAGCTTTTTTACTGTCCTCTATAAAGTCTTTCCTTAAATCCATTTGCCTAAATAAAATGCATACAGACAGTCTGCAGTTTAACCCACATTACTAAATGGCGAAGGCACAGTGGCCTAATCGCTAGTGAACTTACCTACAGATCATTAAGTTCCAGCCCTGGCTGGGGATATTGTGTTGTGTTCTTGGGCAAGACTCTCTCTCTACCCTGGTGTACAAATGGGGACTTGCAACTTTAATGGGGGGGCGGGGGGGGGGGGGGGAGGGAGGTGGAAAGAACGAAAATTGATATTAATAATAATAATAATGCCTCCTATAGATCATTCCAGTAGGAGGTCCTAATGACTTAAAACAACCAGACTTATGCAAATGTTGACTAATAAACTGCAAGTCTCCCACTCCTACCTCCTACTGGAACACAATTTGTCTTTTCTACTCTCCTCTCTCCCAACCCTCCCATCTTATGAGATACCGCTGATACAGGTAAATGTAAAACATTCAGCAAACATGTTACCTGTTGCACAGCCACAAAGAAATTTTTCACCTCGATTCGGTTTTCCACAGACAATATGTGTGCATTTTATTTAGGCAAATGGATTTTAAGGAAAGACTTATAGAGGACAGTAAAAAAAGCTGGAAAGTGGTTAGATGAACAGTTGTATGAGTGGAATGAGCAGTGACACAGCTGAAGGCATCTTGGATGCTCATCTATTGGCGCCTTCTCGCTGGAGGAGATTTCTGCAGCAAAACAAAGGACCTTTTGAGGGCTGGAAAGCATTGGTGGCTGTTGCTGATGCTAAAAAAAGAGCAGCGTACAAGAAGTATGTGTACATTGCATTCTAGCTTATTACTATCTCACTATCCAACCAGACTGTTTCAGAATAATTATTATTGAATCTTCAAGTAATATCAAATACAAGAGACAGTATTTCATCACATTTCTAAACACTGAGATAAGAGTTTGAAAAATAAAACTATGATTAGAAGTGTTTGAAAATGTTTAGATATATTATTGATCTTTTCAGGAGTTTATGTTTAAGGGAGAAGATAATTTTCTTTTTATGCCCTGTTGTCGGGAAAAACTACAAACAACCATGTTATTAGTGCACATAAAGTGGCTGTGATTATTATAGAGTACAAAAAAGTACTGGATTGGAGACAGTGTTAAACTTAGCAGAGTGTTTGTATACTGGTGTGATTGTCTGTGTGAGTGTAATTCTGAAAAGTCACCTGCAACAGTTCTTTTGAGAACTACACTCTAGCACCCTAACAATCACTCTATACAGACCACTGATACTCCTGGGTTTCAAACCATTATAATAATAATAATAATAATAACTTTATTAACGTGTCAAGTAAAATAGCAGTTTCCCACTAAGTAAGGACACCTATCTAAAATGTTAAAAACCTATAGTACCCCTATATTCCCTATATAATTCCCTCTATAATCCCACTCAGAAACCTAAGAATATTTACAATATTAAGAATAACAAAGAGTACAGTTAATACAATTATTAGGTAAAAATATGTTTAGCAAGGTCTGCCTTCCTGATTATTCTTTTTAAACTCATCTAACGTTTTTAGTTCTCTGAATTTCCTATCAATCTTAGACCATAGCACCGGTCCTATGTATCTAACCGAATGCTTACCATAACCCGTTGTGTTAACTCTAGGAATTATAAAGTCGTTATTTCTTAGCTTATACTGATTGCTTTCTAATAATAAACAACCTAGAAATGTAATCTGGACATAAGCCGTTTTTAACCTTATACATTAAAATTGCAATATCTTGTAATCTTCTATTATATAAGGTGGGTAATTTTTGCTCTTTGTAACAGTTCGCGGATAGGTTGAATTGCTGTCACAGTAGATGGCCCTAAGTGCCCTTTCCCCATTTTCTAAGTTTCCCTTGTTTGTTGTTAGGTTGTTAGAAGTGGGTCATGCCACATTAGTCAGTGGAAAGCCTCCATATTCTGTCTGCCTTGCTTCCAAGCTTACACATGTGTTTGTGGAGAAAGCACTTGAAAAAGATGTGCAAGCTCTTCAGAGTGTAGGAGTCAAATGTCTGTCTCCTGATTATATTCCTGAATTCATACTTCAGGTGAGACACAAATCTATTGATGCATTAAGACCTGCCTGTGAGTTCTGTGAATTATTAGTGTAAATCGATCAGTGTTTTAATCACGAATGCTGTTTCCTGATCAATTGACTAAACTACAATAGTCACAGTCTATTCTGTTGGAAAATAGTGAGTACTGCCTAGCAGTGAATGGCTGTCAACAAACTGGCAGCTACTTGTTTTGTGTTTTCAAAGTGCAGCATGTCTGTGTAGAGGATTAGATAAAGTTTTAAATGAGTAAATGTAAATTTATACTAAAACGACTCTCAATTTCTATCAACTATCACATGATAGAAATAGCACTCTCAAGCTCACGCACTCATTGCTAAATATAAAGTGAATAGTTTCCTCTATGCTGATCTTAGAGACTAATAAGAATTTGCGCAAAGTTACAGAATGACCAAAGGTGGCTCCGTATGGTTTATCAATCATGTATTATGATGCATTATGAGTATCTTAACACATGGATGATTTCTCAAATTTTCCCCTTGTCAAATAGTCCCAAACTTTTTGTACTGGTAGTACATCAAATCTGTCCTTAACAAGAACATAATTTAAATATGAGAAAAAAATATGGGGGGGGGGGGCTTGTACTGGTAGTAAATCTTGTTGTCACTTACCCACATAAGGTTTTGTGTAATCATGTGCAGAAGAGATGGGGGAGGGTACCTCTCAGAATTCATGAATGAACCAATAGCATCCAGCACTGTGAACTTATGGGACGCTTCCAGATAACCTTCAATTGAATCCAAAATGTACCCAGGAAACTCACTGCCGACACGCACCTGCTGCAGTATGAACCATTAACATGTTAACAAGCATGAAACAATCTATCAAAAGACATTTCAGAACAAGCAGTAATAAAAAATTTAAAATGGGTACATGTGGGAAGTACATCTGGTACCAATCACAGAAATGTTCCTTACCTTGCTTGTATTTGAGCCATTCAAGCAGGATACTGCTGTCCACCTATCCACACAGTCACTTAACCCCATCAACTTGTCATCCTGAAGATTATTACAGATGGCAAGAAATTATGACAAAACTGCTGACTTAGTGACTTTTCAAATGAGGCTACCTCTCAGCAATATTTTAAGCTAAACTTTAGGTATCCACTTTTCCTTGGAACAGAAAGACTGAAATTCCAGCACCCATTTCTAAGACAAACAAATTTCTTAATTACTCGATTGAAAATTACTACTGATTTGAGCATGAATTTGTGTATATTAACTGCACAAGAATATAAGATTTTTACCAGTTTCCGTTTCTTGTTTGGAGACTTTGAAGCACATAAGAGTTCAGAGGATGCTTTGGACTTCCTCCCAGTTAGTAGGGTGCTTTTTTCTTTTCCAGCACAAAAGGATGTCTTTGACTTGTCAGATGGCAACACAGGGTCGTTCAATTTGCTGATGCAGGGAGATGTTTTTGACTTGCTGGCGATTGCCACAGTGTCATTTTCCTTTCCTACACAAGAGAATGCCTTTGACCTTTTGAAAGTTGATTTGCTGTTGTCATTTTCTTTTCCACCTCCACACTGAATAGCGCTGCCCAGAATAGGGGTATTCTTGGAGCGGCCAACAGTTCTGCGAAGTTTCTCAGTTGTTGGTTTATTGACTGGTGAGCTGTAGGCTGTTATAAAAAATGCCACGGCTGGAGGAGGAGGATCCTTGTGAACAAACAGGAGAACATTACATGTCAGGTCCCAAACTACTCACCCTGTGACTTGTCAATAGGGAGCTTAAAGGGACACAGTCACCTTTGTGGCTGCGCTGACCTGGACACTAGTTTTTCTCACTTTGAAAAAAGTTTACCTCAACCTGAAATCAAAGTTCATCTAGAAGTCCGCTTCATGTTTCGCATTGTTTTGCTTGATTTTCAATCGTTTACTGAAAAACCTGATTGAGTGTCCTTTTGCTCATCCTATCATATTATTTTTATCATATCTGGTTAAAAACAGTATTTATCGCGTCTCTGTTATACGCAAATCAGCTATGGAATGGTATGTAATGCGCATGTGCACCAGCTGACTGTGTCCCTTTAAGCAACATTGACGGCGACACCAGGGATGATGCTCATTAAAACATAGATTTATATTTTACCCTCAAATTTTTTAACTATCTCAAACTGTTCAGTAGGAAAATTGGTCTAAATTCCTGCTCTTGAAACTGAATATGTAATGCCAGCGATCAGTTCCAAAAAGAGACTCTGTCATGGCCTACGTTCTCTAAATACACAGAACCTAGTCATTTCATGTTTTTCTTTTGCAGAGGGCAGCTATGAAATGTACTAATACTCAAAATGCATGTGCATTGTCATTGTTCTGCTCATTAAATCTTTTGTTTGGTGACACTGTTTTTGCAGCTGCTGTCATGGCAACATATTAAGCTTGCTAGTCTTCATTAGCCATCACTGTTTACAGTCCAGTTAAGATTATTACTTCCAAGAACTGTTAAATTTGTTTCATGTTTGCAACACTGCTGTGCCTGAAGTGTTCAGGTCCCCTGCCAACCTATAAGTTCCCAAGCTTATCTATTGGCAATGAGTTTAACATCGATTCAAATTCCACTGAGTGAGATTTATCATGTTAATATAAACATTAGAGTCGGAGACTATGCAGTACAGACTGGAAATCATCTCCAAGCTGGCTCCTTATAGTTTCATGACCACACATGCACTGGGAAATATGACAGCTTTTATAGTAATCTGTAAATAACAAGATACTACCAGTACAACCCCTATTTTTTTCATATTTAATTCTTGTTAAGACAGATTTGATGTACTACAGTACAAAAGTTTCGGAATATTTGACAAGGGGAAATTTGAGAAATATCATGTGTAATACTCATAATGCATCATAATACATGATTGATAACCATACGGAGCCACCTTTGGTCATTCTGTAACTTTGCGCAAATTCTTTATTAGTCTCTAAGATCAGCATAGAGGAACTATTCACTTTATATTTAGCAATGAGTGCGTGAGCTTGAGAGTGCTATTTCTATCATGTGATAGTTGATAGAAATTGAGAGTCGTTTTAGTATAAATTTACATTTACTCATTTAAAACTTTATCTAATCCTCTACACAGACATGCTGCACTTTGAAAACACAAACAAGTAGCTGCCAGTTTGTTGACAGCCATTCACTGCTAGGCAGTACTCACTATTTCCAACAGAATAGACTGTGACTATTGTAGTTTAGTCAATTGATCAGGAAACAGCATTCGTGATAAAACACTGATCGATTTACACTAATAATTCACAGAACTCACAGGCAGGTCTTAATGCATCAATAGATTTGTGTCTCACCTGAAGTATGAATTCAGGAATATAATCAGGAGACAGACATTTGACTCCTACACTCTGAAGAGCTTGCACATCTTTTTCAAGTGCTTTCTCCACAAACACATGTGTAAGCTTGGAAGCAAGGCAGACAGAATATGGAGGCTTTCCACTGACTAATGTGGCATGACCCACTTCTAACAACCTAACAACAAACAAGGGAAACTTAGAAAATGGGGAAAGGGCACTTAGGGCCATCTACTGTGACAGCAATTCAACCTATCCGGAACTGTTACAAAGAGCAAAATTACCCACCTTATATAATAGAAGATTACAAGATATTGCAATTTTAATGTATAAGGTTAAAAACGGCTTATGTCCAGATTACATTTCTAGGTTGTTTATTATTAGAAGCAATCAGTATAAGCTAAGAAATAACGACTTTATAATTCC
>JAHPZR010043651.1:0-15000 GCA_019787425.1 Platygyra sinensis
AACTAAAGCGTCTTTCCTCTTGTGGTCTTTCCACTCAAAGTGGGTCCCACGATTTGCATGCTGCCTGGTACACTGAAACGTGCGTCATAGGTCTTGCTCGTACCCATTCCACTCTGCGAGTTGGCTTCTAACCAGGGTATGGAGGGTATGGTACTTGTCTTGGGTGTCGGCTCACCGGCCATGCAGGGTTCAAGTTGCAGGGATTGAGAGTCTCATCACTATGGACAAGTTCTTTGATGGCGGAGTCTAACATCTTTACGACTGAAGACTTTACCACACTGGCAAGGGTAGCGAGTCTCGTCATGAACACTTGCCATATGCCGATTAAAATCACCCATACGGGAAAATTTCCGTGAACACACAGCACAAGTGTGTTTTCTTGTGATGTCGTCTAGCTGGTAATGGTCGTAAAAGATGCCAGCACTTCAGCTTAAATACATTTTTTAACTCGTATACATACTGGGAATTCACGCACTATCACCATTACCAATGCCGCCGCCGTCGCCAGTGCCGTTATCAACGCCACCGCTGCCGCTAGCACCGCCACCAACCCCGCCACCGCTGCTAGCACCACCATCAACGCCGCGGCCGCTAGCGCCGCCAGCAACGCCGCCGCCGCCGCTAGCGCCACTATCAGCATCGCTGCTCTCAACCGCTAACAGCACGAAGCCATGGCGTCTAGCCTCGGAGACCCACTACTAATATTTAAGGTGGTATGATACCATTAAATTGGCAAAAAAATTCAAAAACTGTCCCCAATTTTTTTTATTGCTAGAAAGATCCCAATTTTACTTAGGATTAATGCCACAGTTGATTTTTTAATAGAAATTTTATGTTGAATCTGAAATTTGTTAGTTTCTGAGTTGAGGTCTTTGGTTGCTACGGGCAACGGGTTTGTTGATTATCTGTTTACAGCGAAAAAACAACGCCAACAGCATTGTTTTCGCTCACTGCCAGAACTCGCCCTCTCTGTTCGAGGAATGGCTAGAAGACAATTTTTGATCAACGTGCGGGAAAAAGAACTAAAGCAGCAAGTGTTACAAGAACTGGTCAACTACCACAAAGTGAGACAGGCGTGGGGACTGGGACCCCTGAAAATAAAACGATGGCAAGGGGCATTAGACATCTGGGCCGAATATTTTGACATTGAGAGCAATCGCACCCTTGAGGCCTTTCTGGGCGGTGGAAAAGGGCAAAGCGGCTGACACCAAGCCCTGCAACGTGTCAAGCACGTGAAATCATTCCTGTAAAAATCAAGGATGTGTGGCGCAAAGCCCCCCCCCCCCCAAAAAAAGGCCGACACACGTGTTTTTCCCCCAACAAGTTATATTATAATGTAAAAAACACACAAGTTTTTTTTCCAAAAGAAATGTTATATATTTGAAACATTTTTTTTTTGTAATAATAAACAAACAGGCTCTGTAAAAAAACGAAGAGATACACGACTCTCCTTCAAGGGCTCTGCTGGTTGGGAAGCGGGCGCAGGGTCACTTCCAGATCAGCCCAGCAGAAAAAGGTACAAGAACAACGCTCTTGGCAAATGAAGTAAGGGCAGCTATCATTCTTGACCGAACGGGGGATCCTTAAGGCGCAGGGCCTCTGGTGTTGACAGAGCGGCGCATCCCCTCCACGAAAAGTACGGGCCACGTCTAACTGCACCACCCTCTCGTAAGTCACCAAGTTGTCTAACGAACAAAAGTAACCGTAAGCCCTGTTAGAACAACACACATACTCTGCCCCGTTGCTCTTAGCTACAAACTGCTCCTGCAAACCCTTCCGACACAATCCGCATGACGCCATTTCTTTTCACCGGAACTTATAAAATATCCCTGTACATACTTCTTCAAAGAATACTATTAACTTATAAACAAAAGAGGGGGGTTGTAGAAGACAACCCCCCCTCTAAACCACCCCGCGCCTCCCACTCTTGGTGGGGGGTTCCGGGCGCGCCTCCCACCACCACACCACCACTACACACCCCCCACAGCCAAAAAAAAAAAGGTCAGGCGAGTGATTCCCCCAAAAAACCCCCCCAAAAAGGTCAAGGCGAGTGATTGCCCCAAAAAAACCCCCAAAAAAATGTCAAGGCGAGTGATTGCGAGTGAAACGAAAAAAAAAAACCCACCACTTCACCGCACCACTTTGTTTTTTTTGGGGGCCCCCCAAACCACAGCCAGCCAAGGGTTCACTAGGGTTCAAACGAGAGGGGTCTTACTTGGGCTTCGTTAGGCTTCGTTAGGCTTACTTAGGCTTAGGGCTTGCCTCGCACACCGTGCCATGAGGGTTATGAAGTGAAAAAATAGGGTTTGGGCCAAGGCGCGCTCGGTTTTAGAGCTTGCTCAGGCTTTGCTGAGGCTTGCTGAGGCTTCGTTCGGGATGTTCAAGCCAGGGTTCCAACCCACACTAGGGTTTTAGAGCCTTAGGTTTCTAGGCTTCCATGGGCTTACTTGGGCTTACTTAGGCTTAAGGGTTCGGGTTAGGCGACTTAGGGTTGGATTTATAGAGTTAGGGTGGCGTTTCTTCCAGGGCGGGGCTAGGGTTCACCTCATGGTGGGGACCAATGAGATGCAAGGGGGCAAGGACGAGTCAGGGGTTAACGGGAACGCTTTTAGGGTTAGGGTGGCGTTTTTTCAGGGCGGGCAAGGGGGGCTAGGGTTTACCTCAATGTGGGGTAAAATGGGGTTAAAGGGGCCTATGACGTCATATTCTCTCAAAGTTTTGTTGGCGGCCATCTTGGATTAGGGGGCGGGCGGGATAAATCACAACAGGCTAGACTACTCACAAGCTGTGTAACGATGCCTGACCTCAGGCAAGAGACTGAAACGACAAGAGTTTGTGAACTGACTGGTCATTGCACAGCTCTGAAACAACCAGAGTTCATGGATTGACTCACAAGGGAAAGGCACACTGTTCAACCATTACTTTACCTTAATTGTATTTAAGGTAATTATTTGAGTTGCTCCAGCACCTGGCAAGTACAACTTGCATTTTGTCCAGTGAAAATCTAAATGCACTGGACAATGGACCAGTACACCAAAAAGTTAATTTCGAGCCCTGACAACCCATGTTTTAGTAAGGAAGTCTCTGGCAATGAGTGGTCAGCTTGAGGAATATGTAATCACAAACTTTTCACAGCTGCAACAGACATCAAAAACCAGGAAACATTGATGCTCACAGAAAAGAGAAAGTATAGAATCCAGGGGTTTCAGTCATATAGAGGATGCTGCATTAGTTCCCCTTTCCTAAAATTGCTGCATATCACAGTCATGGAAAGGTGAACGTTGGCTTTATTTGTTAGTGTGTTTGGACAATAGGTAGTCTGCTTATGCGAGGCCCTGCCAGCGAAGAGGGGGGGGGGTCCCAGGTCACTTGTTGGAATTTTTAAATATCTCGTGTCTGTGTTTTGTCAAGGGTTCACGTCGCTGTCGGAAATTGAGGTTCTGTCCCTCGGTAAGTTTTCAACTCTTGTACTTCTTGAGAAAATAAATTGGTTGAAAACTTAAAGACCAAACATACCTTCTACTATTTCTGCTTGCTGTTCAGATCCAGAGACATATTTTGTAGAGGCAGATTTTACTCCAGGCTTGAATTTTTATTTTTCTGCCAGGCTTTTACTGCTCTATGAAAGAGGTGCAGATCGCAGAGTTTCCTGTCCACTTATGGGACGGCCAGAAGTTAACTGCCAGTCGTGTTCCTCCTCTGGATGCAACCTTTTAACACTTGTGGCAGAGCTTTGGGGGGCAATTTGCTTCAAGATCGTCATCACGAGTTTTCACTCCAAAGGAATTGAAAATCAAATCTCATTTATCATTGCAGCTAAAACTGTTTTCATATTTGTCATTTGCTTTCATCAACCGCTCGCCACAAATTCAGCAAAGCTTCAAGAGTATTTGTTGATGCTGAGCAAAACCGAAGTTGGCCATCAGAATAAAATTTCATAAAAATGTACTGTAATGTTTTAATTTAGTAGTTCTTCTTAGCTTGTTCATAAGCAAAACTGATTTGTCAGGAATTGCAACGTTTGGGCTAGTTTTAATTACAGGAAAAGGTGTACTAATCGTGCTAAGTTTATCAACAGTTTCGAAGGGAAGCTACATTCTTATTTTATTACATCACCTTTGGAAGACACGAAGGTATCAGTCACATCACATAGAAACTAAAATTTTACAAAGGAGCTGATATATACATTATTATCACAAGATTATTTTGGTAGTAATAGATTTGCACAGATCTTGTACAATGTTTTAGGGAAAGCCGGTGGAAAAAAAAAATTAGGTTGAAATAAACATCTGATGCGTGGTTTCATAATCATCGCTTGCTCGAGTGAGGGAAGGAAATCGACATGCCATGACTGGCTGGTTCATTGGATATTTCTTACAGTCATATCTGTTAGTTTGAGTGGCTAGTTCCTAGTTATGGGCATTCCAAGACATTGTGCGTGTTCAAATTTGTCATTCTAAGCAGATACGGGTACATTTACAGGGTTGTAGTTTGAAATCGGAGAAGAAGCCGGCACCATCTTGTTACTTAAAAAGCTACTTGCCGACCATGATAACACAACGCAAACCAATTCGGATTAAAAGAGGCTAGTGCAGAAATGAATGACAAATGATAGAAGAAACACCTCAACTATATCTTTATTTCAGGAAAAATTTGATAACTATCAAGTCTAGGTAAGTGTAGTAGAAAAACGCAGCATATCATTCCCAAAAAGTAAACGACGCATTGTGCCCAATATAGAACTTGTCGGCCCAAGAATTTGAACCTTCCGGTTAGAACATTAACCACAGACACCCAAAACAATAACTGCACACAACATTTTTATTCCTACAAACTAGAAGTAATCATAGATTATGAGTGCGTTCATGCAAAGGTGTCTTTTTTTCTATCCATCCCTCCTGCCAACCAGTATTAAAGTCATGGTGACTTAAAAGCGTGACAGAAAATCGGTGTTACATCTGGCCTGTACCCAACTCTGAGAGTATGCCAGCCACCGAAATGGCCGTCGCCATCGGCTAAATGTGTATTTGCTAAAAAATTGGGATCAAATCTTTCAAAGATGGAAGTCAGGACATTTGTAAGGATATAGAAAGTAATTTGCGACCAGTTACTGTCTTCTACGGCTAAAATTATCAAGAGGTAAGCTTTTTTTGACCTGTACGTGACAAAGGACATGCGGTGAACAAATTGAATAAATTTTCGGCTTCGCACACAGCCGCTTTGTTTTTATTTTGTTCTCTTTTCTAGCTTGCCGAGGTCATTTTCTCATCCAAATCACTTAAGAAAAGTTCGACAAAGATGTTCCCTTTCAATTTTTTTTCTCCGACCAAAACGTTGCTTCGTGTTCAGGCTTTTCGCTTGCAAAAGGCGACAGCGGCTCCTGTGTTTACTCAAGTACTTGACAAGCACTTGAGCGAGGTATCAATTACAAATTGTGAATGATTTTGCTGACATTTCCACATGACCAAGCTGGATTGTTAAGGAATAGATTTTACTTCTGCCGATGTGTGGTAGCTATTAACGCGAAACTGATATATCGCTTTGAAGTCATTTTTTTTAAAGAGCTTTTCAACGCGTGTATTCAGAATGATTTTGTAGACTTTTATTCACACCGACGGAAAAAATTCCCAGGAAAGGTCATTTCAATGACCCCTTCAAACGTACGAATATAAAATTATATCTGTTTCGAGAAGAATTTCCAGTGAAAAAATGAATTTTTGATGGTAAATGTCCACAGTTCAAAGACCCGCACTTTACGCACTCCAAAGAAGTGTACAGCACATGGTTTGCCGATGATGTAATTTGGTTTTTCGCCCCTGCTGCGGGGTGGCCAAATTGGTGCACAACTTCGATGCAACCTACCATGACGTCACTGCCACAAAACTCGACTCAAGACCGCATTATGACTGCGTTCTACGAATGCAACTAGGCGCATATAATTTTTGCCATATGGTTATCTGTGGGCTCTTATAGCCTTCGATGTTCTTGAGCCGAAGTCCCTAACATCCCAGCGGTTTCAAAACAAAAAATGTCGATTTGACATGCATGAACTAAGTTTCCAGTCTGGGTCATTTCAAAACAGCCGTGAACAAACGTAGAGAGATTACGCCATGAATAGAAATATGCGTTTCATGTAGACTTTTTTGTCTTGAGTTTGGGAATAAAAATATTTTTAGCAAGCGGTGGCCATTGTTTCAGATGATAAACCCCATCTGCATGTGGTCCTTAAAGCTTTGTAATATTTTAACTCACTTGTATCTTCATTTTGTCAAGAACAAAGCCACCCCAATAGTCCTGTTCTTTCAGTTTTGCTTTCTTTGCTTCCTGAAGGCACCATTTTTAGAAGATCTGCATCCCACCCTGGCTTCTGCTCCACCCTATTCTTGTGATATCTGTCAGATATAACATAACAGCATAATAACATCTATCAAGGGTTAACATAAAAGGAATAAAGTAGCTGGGGAAAAACCTTCAAGTTTGGTTACAGATCAGGCTTTTTCTTAGAGTGGAGGCAATGAGCGACCAATTCCAGAACTCTCTAAAAGCCAATAACCCTCTAGCTCCTAGGGTAGGGTTTGACTTAATTGCAACTCAGGTGTCAGCACAAGAGAACTTCTTCTGCAAATTTTCATAGAGTGCCTAATTTTACTGAACAAGAAAAATATAAAACACCTTGCGCCAATAAAACTAGTAGTAACCACAGGTTAGAAAGCAGGGCTCGAAATTAAAAAAATCGTTAGGTCGCGTTTTGGCGACCAACTGAAGAAATATAGTCGCCAGATGCAAATTTTAAGTCGCCAGTTTGTATAATCAAAATAATGTTCGGGTCCCGCTTGTTGAAAAGGTTTGATATTATTGTCTGGTATGGCTTGGGACACATACAATCATACAATAAGTATTTTTTCGACTTATCCATTTCTTTTTAATAATGTAACACTTTTCATTTCGTGCGGCGGCGCCCAACTTGTATATGCTGGCTTCGTTTTCGCGGTAGCAATAAATGACTTCTCAGTTTTCGCGTACAATTTCTACAGTTTTACTAAATATATCGTCGTTGAGTTAAGCTTTGTACAGAGAAACTTAAAAAATGCTCGCAGAAACTTGCTAAACTTACGAAATAAACACAGCGTTTTCGTTCCCAACGCGGCTATTTTTATCCCAGAAAGAAATTTGATCGGGGCAGATTTCGATCACGTGCTAGGCAACCACTTCTGAGCCATGAGCGCACGTCACGCAATCAACAAAACAACGCTATTAATTGTAATTTTCGCCAAGCTTCATCTAAACACTTGATTACCTTTGATTCTAAAGCTTACCTTTTCTTCCTAAAATTGCTATCGTTCAGCGGTCTTTTTGCTCCTTCTGCTCCTGTGTGGTTCCAGGGAGAGAAACTCTAATGGCATCGCAGAAAATATTGCGAACAGGAGTCCGTAAAGTTTAGAGGGAACGTGGCTTTTTTATGCGATTTGGCCCATTCTTTTACGACGAACGCATCAGGACGATGCTTATTTTAACTTTAATGCTTTATTGTACTTCTAAATCATGCAAAAGGTCACCAAACTGGCGACTAAACAAAAATTTTAGTCGCCAAGGAGAAAAAGTTAGTTGCATTGGCGACCATATTGGTCGCAATTTCGAGCCCTGGAAAGTGCGGGCCTCAGTGCACTTGAAGAGCTTTTGTTTAAGATGTTGGGAATGCGCAGAAAAGATAGCAATGCATGCCTTGTCTGGAAAGGAAATATTTGAAAGACCACTTTATATTGAAAGCGTGACAGAAAATTAGCATTACTTTCGATTCATCTTTTTGTCATGTCGCCCCTCCAGAGAGTTTTGTCAATTTAGCTAATTAAATATTCATGGCAAAAACGGCTGGTCGGGGAGGAATGTTTATTCCCTCAAAATTGAGGCAAAATCTTTCAGAGATGGAAGTCAGGACATTCGTGAGAATAGAGAGAGCAATTTGGGACCAGTTGCTGGTTTTTAAGGGTGAAATTATCCAGAAGCAAGCTTTATTTTCGTTTCCATGTATTGAATAATTAATTAACAATAATTCACCGAGGTGGAGGTAAATATCCACAACTATTAACCGACATTGAGGTGAATAGTTGTTTTAGTATATACCACACAAGCTGGATAACTAGCGGCCAAAAGAGTAACTTCTACTTGTGACAATGTACCAACAAAATCCATTTTGTTTTTCTTTGGCTGCTCGGAGGTGAATAGAACTTGGCTAATCACCTCTGAGCTAGCCAATCAGCGCACGCAAAAAGTACCATTCACTTGTGTGGTATATACTAAGCTTAATTATCACGTTGTTATGCTGTTTGTTCTGTTTTTTTCTTTCGTTCTCTTTCCTAGCCCGCCGGGTCATTTTTTCATCTAAATCCTGTAAGGAAAGTTCAGAAAAGATGTTCCCATTCAAGGTTTAGCTCTCAGGCAAATAATTCTGGGATTTTTTGACCGAAACGTCTGCTTATTTTGTTCATGTTTTTCGGTAGCTATGGGCAACCGTTGAGTCAAGCAATGACGCGAGGTGAAAACAAAGTCTTCTTAATTTAATTCTGGATTTCTTCCATTCGCTGAAATCTCTAACACGATAAAGCTGGATTGTGAACGAATAGATAGAATTGTATAGACACTTTATTTATCCACGGGATCATTTCAGTAAAGAGTGGTCTTCTAATGAGCTCTGCACATAAACTTTAAATATTTAAAAACCTATATAACCAAGTACTTAAAAACTAAGACTAAAAATTTACAAACTATTTTAACTATTTTAACTTTTGTACTTTTCCCGATGTGTAATAGCTATTAACCCTAAAGTGTTATATCACTTCAAAGTTAGGGTTTGTGAAGAGATTTTTGCAAAACGTGGGTTAGGCCTGTTCAGCGTAATCAGAGATTTTTGTTGACCCTAAGCACAGGCTCAAGGCAAAAATATCCATAAAAGGTCATTTCATTGACAATTCAAACAAATATAAATTTATATGTGTTCCGAGCTCAAGTTCTAGTGAAAGGAAAAACATTTTCGACAAGGGCTGGGTTTTTCATTTGTTTCCTATGAAAGCTTGATATGGGTTAACAGAAGTTTGGATCCCATGTGACAACCTGCCGTGATAACGTCAGCAAACGTACTTTGATCTTCCATGTGACAGAAAAGCCTGCATCCCACGCGACAAACAAGAATTGGCGTTTCAATCTGGAATTCGATCCCACTATCACTAAAATCATTAAACAAATCAGCATATCAAAATAAAATTTAAAAAACTACTCCTTGATGTTTTAAACTGTGAAGATGACTATATTGAAGTCTCCAAACTGATTAAACATTTTGCTACATTAACATAGCCTGTATTATATAGTTATTACCTTCTAGTTTTTTTCGTGTGTGAGTGTAATTTATTATATTGTTAGTTTATTTTCCCTAATTAGCTGTATTATATAGTCATTTGTTATTACCCTCTAGCTTTTCGTATGTGAGTGCAATTTATTATATTGTAAGTTTATTTTCTGTAATTAATTAGTTAATTAATTAGTTAATAGTGGTATTTTATTTCTCTCTTGTAGCAAGTGTGTAACCCTTGCCCCCGCCTCGATTAGTCATTTTACTAGTAGCGGGGGCAAGCAATTTTGTAATGATGTATATATATTATTATCAATAAAGTTCAAGTTCAAGTTGTGATTGATGCATTTTTCGCATTCTGATTGTTCTTAGTGGCAGAACAAAATTTCAATTTCCGGTTTCAGCTTCCCTGTTATAAACGTGGCGCGCACGTGTAATACGCAATCCGCTGGTCACTGTCAAGATTAGGGTTGCAGCCCTCTCTTGGGGTCGCAAAAATACTATTAACCCACAATTAAGATTCCAGTTAAAACGTGTACACACCTGATGGTTCGATTACTTAGCAGATATATGACTTGCCAAACCAAGTTTAGCACATGGGTTTTTTAACATACAACTTTATACGCAGTTTTATGATTCTACCAAAAGAAGATTTGCATCAAAGAGAGACCCAAGTCCAAGAAAATACATAAAACAATTGTGACTGTTCACAGGAAAACATACTTAAACGCTTATCTGTTAAACAGCTAAAAACTAACGGATAACTAACGGATACTTAATGGCCTTCAAAGCATTCTAACACTTTGTGCTAACGTTCTAACAGCTATCAAGTTTTACCTAACGGTTCATTGGAATGTTCTAACGCTTTGCCCCAATGGTCTAACGGCTTAGTAATTATGCTCAACAGCTCATGAAAATGATCGGCAACTGTTTAATGGCTGTGAAAAAAATCTAACGGATAACCGTGAAATTGCCTTAACACTTGATCTGATCTGCTTTAGCGTTAGCAATTGGCGTCATGCATACTGTACAGCCAAAGAACAGTTTTGTAAATCTTTACTACAGAAAAAGGTCAATATCCCCACGAAAATTTAATGCCAATACTTAGCCGCAAAATGGAAACACTGCTCAAAACAAGCACTTAATCCGTCGAGACACAGGCCCGCCGAATAAAGTCCGATCTTAGTAAGATGCTAGCAAGCATGATTCCATAATCACTTTGTGGCACAATGCGTTGCAACGCGATGGTTCATGCTGGACATTTATTAAAATAGTCATAAAAACATCCCACCGCAATTCAGTGTTTTTTGGAACGAACTAATCGTGAATGCGTGATTGATCGATTCAGTTGCATCATACTTTATCGGTGAACAGCATACAGTTTTGTCGAATCTCAAGCTAGATTATTAATTGCATACAATGAACCCGGAATTAAGTCACTCATCTTATTTCCTCTTCAACTACATCCCTCTCTGTAATGCGAGCGAGACTATCCCCGGCGCTTTCTCGTCCGTTTGCTCGCTTTAATACCCATTATCATGCATTATCACTATAGATTATCAGAAATCGCATTCAAGCCGAGAAGTCTAGCTCACGTCTTGCAATACACAGATTTCTTTACTTATAACCATTGCCGGGCCATTCTAACGGATGGCAAACAGTTACGTTACCGTCTAGCGGAAGCTAATTTTTTCTAACAGCTCTGAAATTTTAGGCTTTCCGTTCTAACGGTATGATGCTAACGGCTGACGGATACAGGCTAATGCTTTCACTCTCCCCTCTAACGTTTTAACTTTTACTGCTTACAGTTAGGTGAACGCCTCTGACGTTTATGAGAAAATTTTCCAACGGGTAACTAACGGATGGTTAACGGTTTTGCCCGCCTAACGGATAAGTGCTAAAATATCTTTTCCTGTGAACGGTCACAATTACAATATCATGTGTATCTATGCGGCCATTACTATTTGCTCATCGGTAAAAATACCACTCCTCAGACTGCTGGAAGCAAGGAGCCCAAAAGTGTGACCTGCTTTAATTAACTACAGTATCGCTCAGAGGTAAGTTACCACCATCTCGCAAGATGAGTCTCGTTTCTTGCAAGTGCACTGGAAGTACCAACACTTCATTTTTGCGTACCAATTTGCTTGGTAGGCACGATTTTCATTCTCATCAGTGATGCATTTGTATCATGTGTGTATTACAAGAATTTCTTTTTGCATCTGCAAGCCAGCAACTTCTTGCACTTTTTTGTGGTCGCTTGCTCTTGGATCCTACAAGGCACAAGAACTTCTTTGCAGTAGGAAGTTAAAAACAATAAAACTTCTTTGCAGTTAGAAGTTATAACCGAAAGAACTTCTTTCCACTGACATCTTAGCACTTGAAGAATAGTGTCATGCACTATTACTAAAAATAGATTACATCACCAGAGACCCCCACATGACTCAGACAAGAATTACAGTTCGATAGAAGGTTTTGTATGAGCGTGTTGTCTTCTAGACCAGAAAATCAGGCAAAAAAAGAAAAGTTTGGTGGTCTAGGCTTTTGATTAGATTGGATTATGTTAGAAAGCAAACACTGCTGCCTTGGGTAATGGAAAACGGATTCAAGGTGTCCAGAAAAAAGCCTAAATGTGACAAATTGTACGATGATCTTACAAAGCCGCAGTGACAGTTGCACAGATAACAAAACCTTCAGGAATTGGAGGTCAAGAACTTTTAGCTCGGCAATTTCGACAGTAGCCGATCTGAATAGTCCACGAGGAAACGTACGACGAAGAAACTTATTTGCTGTTTATCCTGGTCTGGAAGATTAGACTTATCAGCTGACTTATTTGCCAAAAATGTCTCAAACTTGACAACCCGAGCCGTCCGCTCTAAAGAATACGATAGAACAGCAAGACATATAATTATTTAATATCCCTGAGACAATTCTAAATTCATAGCAGAATTAGTATCCTGGGCAATTTAGAGGACCTAGATTTTAATGTTGCCATAAATAAATCTGTGACTGTGAGCAGACCTCAAATGCAAATATTTCAGATCGTAGTTATGTCGGCGCGATAGTTGTAACATAACTGAGTGCGGGGAAAAACTGTTTTTATAGGCGAAGACAGAGTGGACTACTCACAGTTATCCGATCTACGTTATTTGTTTGTTATCGGATCTACATTATTTCTTTATGGTATTTATTTGCTGGCTTGCTGAATTTCTTGTGAGTGATACACCTGAATGTTGGGTACAACAGTAATATTTTTTTGCTATGGAGGTAACGAGTGTATTCATAAACAGCCTACATACATGAGAAGCCCATCATATTTTGCCTCCCTTCTTCAAACTCTGTATTCTTATTATTCCAAGACACATGTCGTGAGTTTTCTCCAACATTTTGACCTAGAGAGGCCACTGAATTGCTAAATTGATCGCTGATTATCACGCTGAAGACCTCACGAGCGCCGTTGTTTTATACGACGCTTACAAAGAAGTAGCGTATGGAGTGATTTGTTTGTCTGAGTTACACCAGGGTCAAATTTTTGTGACGTCATTAGTGTACAATGCTATTGTATCAAGACGAAATGCAAAGGCACCAGGAACGGTCAAATTTCTCCAGCGCCAGCACTTAACATAGTAACTATGATTAAAGCAACAAATTGTTTACTCTTGACAATTTAACCTCTAAAGCTCAATTCAGACATCAAATTTTTCACAAGCCGAAACTAATTCGAAGTTGGACCAATCCAAATTGTGAAACATAATCTGTAAATTCAGAAGGGCAAATGACCTTAGGAATGTTTTGAACGGATGATGGCAGCTGCTCGAACGGCCAAACATAATGAATGGATGCGATGGAACTTTACTTTGAATGCTTTGATTGGCATGAGCTGCTATTTACATGTTCTACATATTATGTATATCCATTAAAATGTAAACAAATACAGCCGAAGGCGTTGCTTCTCACCCATACCAACGCACAAACATATCGTTGACCTTCCAACGTATACATCTACCATTACACAGAGGTCTTGGGAAGTTTCTTAATGTGATTAATATTAAGTTCTAACTGTAAGCCATAAAAAGTCTAAACCATGTTAAGTCAATGTTGGTTAAAATTTGTGTTTGCGAACGTTAAATTTTAACACTGACAGAGGGAAGATTTTGGTCACATGCTAAGCAACGTGTGAATGCAAGAGTGGCTCAAAATGACAACTTTTACAGATTGAAACAGAGATAAGGTCTTTGGCTTTTTGTTGGTTTATGATTGTTTTCAGTTTACTGACAAATACTTGCGTACACTTAAGAACACAAGCTTTATGCCAAATAGAACCAGCAATGTTTTTGCCACAACGCTTCGCAAAACTAAAGTTCGTTTGCCGCGAATTGCTTAATTGACTCATCAACACATGCTGCTACCAAGAACTTTCCCTTGCAAAACCTTTGACTTAGTGCAAATGTTGCATCAGTGTCATAAACCTTATTAGAAATTCCTGTCTTCAAAGATATAGCATTTCAGCGTTAGGATGAACAATTCATGTTGAATAGAACCAGGAAAATTTTTAGTGTTTG
Organism: Platygyra sinensis; assembly: GCA_019787425.1. Classification (NCBI taxonomy): domain Eukaryota; kingdom Metazoa; phylum Cnidaria; class Anthozoa; order Scleractinia; family Merulinidae; genus Platygyra; species Platygyra sinensis. The sequence continues at coordinate 13,903 of JAHPZR010043651.1, forward strand.
CATTGACACTTTGGAGAAGAATAAAGTTTATTAAGGTTAGCGACTTGTCGACACGTGCTGCCAGACAAGACTTTCCCTGGCAGAAAAAATTCGAACTATAAATGCCAACGGCGCATCTCAGAAACCTTGAAACTCCTGTCTTCAAAGATATATTATTTTGGCATTTGAATGAACAATTTTTGCCATATACAACCACAGATTTCATTTTTCAAACAATTTCTGTGATGGTTTTATGCAATAGACGGCCGAAAGCCGGAAAACTTTTCTTCTGCACGAAATTAAATGTTTGTGTTAGCGGTTATTGGAAAGCAAAAAAATGTAGACAACTGCATTCCGAGTTACTGAAAATAGCTACAGTATAAGGATTGAAAAATTATGGAAGGTTGCAGTTCATTTCCAGGTTCATCTGCACTGAGCAAGATTCGCAAAATCAATTCTTTGAACCCATGCATGATCGCATGAATTAAAATGCATGGAACTCTTCTTGTAGTTTATGGAGATTTTAAAACTTACTTGACTTAATTTCCTTTCTTTCACAAATTGTTGTTAAAAACAATCGTGTTCTCAAACGATGCAAATTCAGTGCCTTATAATAATTATCACTACATACTATCATCAGCAGTTTCTTAATTCAAGAGGATCCAGAAACAGTAGACCCACTGCTAAAAACGTTCCAACTCAGGTCTCAAAAAAGGTATACTCACCGGGCTTTAACTGCAGCGTATATTGACGTAGTAATTTGATTGTTCTTCTTTGAAGGTCTCAAGACATTGTTGTCATCGAGAGACCTTTTTAAACTCTTCAACAACAACATTTTTTAACGAGAATTTTCGTGAAGCAGGCCAAACTAAAATTCATTTGAATTTTGCACACTTTACCCATCTTGGTGAGCAATTGGCTCTTGGGGAAGAATTGATTCTGGGCAATATTCATGAAGGTGTAGTCAGACAATAGTGAATTTTGACTTTGAGCAATCTGGGACTCCCTTCGCTGCAGGGGGACTTACTATACTCGTCACCAAGTGTCCCAAGGTCAGTGCCATTTTTGAACTGTGCCGGTTATGATCCTAACGACTTTAGGCTGCCATTTTAGTAGGTT
>JAHPZR010043651.1:22500-25833 GCA_019787425.1 Platygyra sinensis
ACATAGAGAACTTTCAAAGATACCGCCCGGAGATACCGTCATTTGACTTTCACTGAGGAAATAGAATAGGAGCCTAAGTAATTTTTTTTTATGCTATTCAGTACTTTTCTTTTAATAGTTTTTTTCAGACCGCATAGGTTTCGTGGTGGTGGTGGTGGTAGTGATAATAATAATAACATCCTAAAGTTCTTGCTGAGATCTTAACGAATCAAACATGCTTGTCGTGAAATTCTTGCGAATTGAAGAGGAAGAATACTCATAAATTCTTTTATTCTTGAGCCATCGTAGTTTGATCAAAAGAAGCAAACAGGAGTGATAAACATACTGAACTTGCACAAAAACATTTGAGACCCTCTGTCTTGCAGGGTCGCTGGTGAAAACTTTATTTTCAGAAGAAAGAAGTGTTGCCTATGTGAAATTGAAGTTTCGCCAACAGTTCAAATGCCTGTTCTGGAAAATATTTTGTCCTGTACAAGTTAATACTTAGTTTCAAAAACGCTTTTACTGCAGGCTTCAACTTCACGTCGAGATTAAACCTTCCATCGAGCCATTCGAACGCCACCCAAGTAGACCAAGTAGACCAAACATGCAAAGTACGCGCGTGAACGCACAGCTCTAATCTTTGAATTACTACTAGTTCAAAAATACTAAACAAAATGAACTGTGTGAAATAAAAAAAAAAAATTAATTGCTGAAAATAAAACTAGCCATGAGTTTATAGGTTTACTGTCGTCCCACTTCTAGAGTCCAGGGCCCAGTTGTTCAAAGGCTGGATAACGCTATCCACCGGATAAATCGCTATCCAGTGGATAAGTATTGACAACCAAACCACGCTATCCGCTGGATAGGGATTTATCCGGTGGATAGCGTTTACTCCAGCCTTTGAACAAACTGGCGGGCCCTGTTCACTATTTCACCCGACAAATCACGTGACACGACGCCCTTGGAGTTCACGCCCCACGTACGTACACACAGCTGAGCTGGATCGATGTTGTTGTGTTGCGCCGTCAAAAGGTAGGACTGCAATTTCTTTTATAATATTTGAATGGCTACAAGAGTTGAAATACTTAAATAAATATATAGAAAAGCCTCTCGACGAATTCTTCGTGGCATACTGCATACGTATTTTGACGGGAAAATGACTGATCACTGCCAACCTCAACTGCATGCCGACATCGGCGTGTGTTGTTTCTCGCTATTTTCATCTATTTCTTTAAGACGTGTATCTTAGTTTGACATTTAGCTCCAACGGCTACTTTTGTTTTTAATGCGGCGTTCTTCATTCAAAGAACCTTCATAGTTATTTTGACCATGGAATATTTTCGGCTAGTAAAACTTGTTTCGCGACCGGCTGCCCGCTTGTTGTGCGCTGCTGCACGCTTCCTGGGTACATTCAGCTTTTCTCAGGCTTGGCTTCCCTCCAAAGGGAAGTGGTGAGTTGAAACACAAACGTGACAGAATTTAAGTCATTGTGAAAAATCTTAGAGTAGTGTCTAAGAAAAGAAAAGAAAAACTATGCAAGAACGAACATTTTTAAATATAGTTATTTCAACAGGATCGTAGACATGTGGAATTCTCTGCCACACTCAGTTCGTCGGGCACATAGTGTTGAAATTTTTAAGAAGAGTGTCAGGGATATCCTGATCAGAAGTCTGTGATTGTAAATGTCATTTCATTTTATTGTTTCAGTGATCCTATTTACTATCGTATTTTATAGTAATTTTCAAAGTTTTTATTGGATTAGTGTTACTTCCCTATTGTGGTGTGATTATATTTAGCTCTTATTAACCGAGCAGGAGGTCAGTATGGGAGAATCTTGACCGAGGTCGTAAGTACAGACCGAACGCAGTGAGGTCTGTACACACGACCGAGGTCAAGATTCTCCCATACAGACCGACTTAGCTCGGTTAATAAGATGTTTATTATATGGCAAAAGCGAGAACAATTTAATTCGTTTAGTGTAACTGGTATGTACTAACTGGCATTTGGCTTGCGAGAGGCGATGAGCCGAATTTCATTCTTCCAAAGTTTTCTCGTTCTCTTTACTTTTTTTTTTCTCATCAGCTTTTTACACTTACAGAAATACATATTGTTAGATGAAAACAGTCAAAGATTTTGAATTTCAGTTCGCGACTTTTTCACTTCAAATCATTACCGGACCAAATGCCGGTCTAGATGGGAAAATCTAGACCGCGGTCAATATCCATCTCAGCCAATCAAATTCGTGAATTTGGTAGTTCCCAGTCCTTGTGGGACAGAGCCATATAATAATATACAATACTAAATAGGGTGGTCTATCTTGTATGGGGTCTCAGACCCTTTTATAGACCCTCCCTGGCATTTTTACTCTATTTTCATTCCACCCATGTATTCCCTTGCTGAAATTGTAATAAATTTAGATTGTATTCGCGTTTAAAACAACAGGGCCTTTATGGTGTCATAGGTAACCAAGGCTCGCTGTGTCACGTGACATAACATGGAAAAATGGAAATGAAATGAAACTTACCATGTGGAGAATTGTTGTTAAACCGCGCAGCCGTAGGCTGGGCGGTTTCTTGCTCTTTCTTCGGTTTTTTTTTTTTTTTCGTTTTGTCGGTTACAAATCCCAAACCTCCGCGGATGACGTCATCATCAGCCAATTACAGGCCATTTCTCAGCTCTTTTCTTCATACCTCCCCTCAGGAGAGTTTTGCCTAGTTAGCGAATTAAATAAACTTGCGGTTAGTTGGGGAGGGTTTATTTGGTCAAAATTGCGCCAAAATCCCTCGGAGATGCACGTCAAGGGATTTGCAAGGATAAAGAATGTAAGTTAGGACCAGTTGCTGGCTACTAAGGATGAAATTATCCAGAGTTAAGCTGTATTTTCGTTTTGCTTGCATGTTCACTTTCGAAGGGACTATTCAATGCGCTAAAGAAGGTATTACGTCTGTCGTCAGCCATGGTTTCCGCTGTTGGTGATAAATAAGATCGTGTTTACTTTGTTAGAAGCAATGGTAGAGTTTTCTGGGAAAAAGAATTAAACCTTGGCTTTGAACATATGCAAAAATATATATATATATATACGTTTGAAAGGTCAATTGTGAGACCTTTTCTCCTTCGCACGAGCTAGAAAACAAAGTCTCCGATTACAAATCACGCAACCACGTTATACAAAGAATGTGAAAATAACCCAGGCACTGAGCCAACTTTGAGTCACGCAATCTCTATTGTTTCCAATCTTTTAATTGTTTCCGGGTAATGTTTTCTCGCAAAACGTTGTTACTAAATATTACGTAATGTTTTTGTGAGCGCAAAAGAGTTAAAAAAGCGCGGTTTTAATTTTTTTAAAATTCT
>JAHPZR010043653.1:0-15000 GCA_019787425.1 Platygyra sinensis
TTTTTCGACTTATCCATTTCTTTTTAATAATGTAACACTTTTCATTTCGCGCGGCGGCGCCCAACTTGCATGTTTCGTGGAAAACAGAGATTTACCTGTATTTTAGCATAAAAAATGCTGGCTTCGTTGTCGCGGTAGAATTAAATGACTTCTCAGTTTTCGCTTACAATTTCTACAGTTTTAATAAATATATCGTTGTTGAGTTAAGCTTTGTAAAGAGAAACTAAAAAATGCTCGCAGAAACTTGCTAAACTTACGAAATAAGCACAGCGTTTTCGTTCCCAACGCGGCTATTTTTATCCTGGAAGAAATTTGATCGGGGCAGATTTCGATCACGTGCTAGGCAACCACTTCTAAGCCATGAGCGCACGTCACGCAATCAACAAAACAACGCTATAAATTGTAATTTTCGCCAAGCTTCATCTAAACACTTGATTTCCTTTGATTCTAAAGCTTACCTTTTCTTCTCAAAATTGCTATCGTTCAGCGGTCTTTTTGCAAAATTCTGTGGCTCCCGCTGCTCCTGTGTGGTTCCAGGGAGAGAAACTCTAATGGCGTCGAAGAAAATATTGCGAACAGGAGTCCGTAAAGTTTAGAGGGAACGTGGCTTTTTTTATGCGATTTGGCCCATTCTTTTACGACGAACGCAAAGCAGGACGATGTTTATTTTAACTTTAATGCTTTATTGTACTTCTAAATCATGCAAAAGGTCGCCAAACTGGCGACTAAACAAAAATTTTAGTCGCCAAGGAGAAAAAGTTAGTCGCATTGGCGACCATATTGGTCGCAATTTCGAGCCCTGAAATAGAGTAAAAGATTTGGGAAGCAGGCCACACACCCCACCCAATTTTTCTGTCATTACCCTACCTGGGAGGGCATCATCACTCATAACTCCCTAATCATAGTCCCACTTGTTTCAAAATGCCATTGTTATTGTAATACGCACCTGCAATGTCCATTCCACAGCCAATTTTCCAGGAAACTACAATACCAGGCTTCTTGGGATCAGCTACATTTCCTGGTCCTGCTGTTATCATAATGATATTTTTGAACCCAAATGCTGTGCTGTGTCCCTTTCCAGCTGACATGTGAAGGTCTGCTATGCTCACGTCGACAAATTCTGACAGTTGTCTCATGAGTTTCATTCTCTCTTCTCCACAGAGCTCCCCCACATGAAGATCAAACTGAACAGTGGCAACAGCGACAGGCATTCCATGGGAGCAAAGTGGTTCTGTAAAGGCTGGAACCTTTGTCTCATTTGAGATCATGGATTTATTCTCCAACATGGTATGTAAGTCTTGAACATCAATGGAGAAAACTGCCTTGTGCAAGCCGTTGTCCAGAAGATCAACCTCAATATCAACTTTCCCTTTGTCTCGCTTTAAGGGTAACCCAAAAAGTTGGTTCTTGGTTGCATCAAATGACAGCCATTTAGGTAGCCCCGTTTTTCCCTGTTCTAAGACCTAACAGAGACAAGAGAAACTTTTGGTAATTTTGAAGCTGCTTGAGCTTGTTAATGAACATGTTAGTTTTTTCCCACTAACTTGACTGCAAGGGGCATTCAAGTGTAAATGTCTATTTTAATTATCTTGTTTCCTCAAAACTTATTGATATTCCAGTTAGTGGTTGGTGATCAAAGCTAGGACAATTATTCAAGTTTCTGAAATAGTTGCATTGCTGACATACAACTGTAAATGTAGACAATGCTATAGTCGGTGCTCTTATTCAAAAGTTGCATGACAGCACCTAAAATTCTGATTTTCCCACCTTTGCAATAATTATCTGCCAAAACTTTATTGTTGCTAAGGTTGTGGTATAACCTAGTCATTTAAATATTCCTTATGTTTGCATTTTCAACAAATAGAACCAGGCATGTGGTGTTTTGAAGATGTAGTACTTTTTAATTGATTTTTCTAGGTGCAAGTCTTCCATCTTTGTACTTAACACTCTTTCAATTATATGTAACGCCAATATTCAATCTTTATACTCCACTGGATTAAGTAATACTGATTTCACCCTATGCATCTGCTTTCACAACATACCTTGTATTGCTGTTTCCTTCCATCTTGAGGGGGTAAAAAGTATTCAAATGATCTGCCAGTAACAGCTATGGCATTTGGTAGTCTTTCGTACTGTTCCTCCAATTCTTTGCTATAGACAAGTGTTATGAGGAGACAGAATATTTGTATTATGAAGTTCATTTTGCAGGTGAGAAGCGTGCTAGCACGTCTTAACTCCTTTGTACACAGGCACCTCAACTGCAGCTTAAAGTTAGCTTCTAAAAGCTATCAGCACATTGATGGATCTGTGGAAATAGATCACACAGCAATCTTTTAGAAAGAAGATAACCAACAACGTCATTTGTGGTCAAAAATATGGAATGAAAAGATCAATTTCTGGCCAATCCAAGAGCATTTTTTTACTAACATTACAATAATTGAAAACATAAAGCATTTCCTCTCCTATTAGCCAATAAAAGAAAAAAATATATGGTTTAAGTTTGCTTAAAGCGTTGAGAAGACAGCAAGTAGAGCAAGTGCAGATTCTTTTGTGACATGTGCGATCACATTCTTTTTGCCTATTTCTAGATAGCAAATACTCCCACGAGAAAATGATATGTCATTTTGACTGTTTAACATTCACGGCTTGATGAAACAAAGAAAGTTACTTTAGACTATGCATATTAATTGTGGTTTTACTTTAAAGAAGCCAAACAATACAATGCTTCATTTGTTAAAATGGTGATGTCTTAAAGAAGCCAAACAATACAATGCTTCATTTGTTAAAATGGTGATGTCATATCCACAAGTCTTTCAAGAAGAAAAGAATTCAGGGTAGAATAAATAAAATTTACATTTGAAACACTATTTTAAGATCTACATTCAACAGCTATGGTGGCTGTGATTTCAAAAGCATATTAAAGGAAAAATTTGTTTAGATTTTATGCATTTCTAAAGATTTTTGTCTGGTAGAATTAAAGATCTTCTATTTACGTCTTTGAAAGTACTGCTTACATGTAGGTACATCCGGAAACTGAACTGATTAGAGGAGAGAACTGATAATTATCTTGGAAACAAAATTATCAGTATTTTGAAACTTTCTCAAAATTACTGTTTACAGGCTCTTGTTTGGTTTCTCGATCCTTTCCAGAATTGTGATTGCAAAGTTCTGTTCACTTTGTCTTAGACAGTGCTGTATGAAGAAAAGCTTTTCATAGTATTTTACTCACTGAGTGGCTATAATATCTGATTGTCTGACTGGCAGAATACTTCTGTTCAGCATTGAACTTGAAATCTTCCAAACTATTCAGTTTTGTCTTACCTTCAAACATTTATCACACTCCAGACATCAATATATTAAGAAATAATGATTTTCAGCACTTGTAAATCTGTGCGAGTTAATCATACCTTTTGACCCACAGTTCGGTAATTAAACTGTATGTTTTAAACTCTTACGACTGACACATGTATCTACGACATTTACCATCCATTACTTGACAGAAACTGTATCTCTTGCTTTCACTCCCAAATTAAATTCATTTTGCTCTATATTAAACTTAAAAGACGAAGACTTATTAATTATTTAACTTAACGTTTCCGAATTCAAATGTGCCAGCCAACTTAAACGACTTACCAACAATATATTGCATTAGTTGTCTGTCTAAAGGGGGTGACAATATCTAACTGCAATTTGCCTGGTTATCGTTGTTTTTCTCATTATATCTGTCACTTGTACTTAAAAAATGGGATTAATAATACTCCGTGATAAAAAACGTCAAGACTGAAAAGTGAAGTTAAGATAATGCTTAATCAATTTATCCTGTGACGCCTAAAAAAAGTTATGCTGACTAATCGGAAATTATACGAGTCATGAACCATTGAAATATATTTTTTCTTTAAGGGCGAGAAAAAAAGCGCTATCGTTCCCCAAACAATTCATTTCAAACAGTTGTAGTATGATCATTAGCAGACAATTATCGCCATTTTGTAAGCCAATTTCCTATCTCTCGACCATCTCCGAAAGCTGTCAACATCACAATTCGCAGGTTTGTTTAAAATTCACGATTCATTTAAAATTCACCACCCAACGGGATTAAAGATCAAAACATTGGTTTCGACCGTGCTGAAGATCATCGAAAGACAGCATAATCGTTCTTCACCGAACACCAAAGGAAACTATTTTCGAAAGGTTTTTGGTTTTGCGTGACTTGTCGATGACAGAAAACCCAAAACAGCGTGAAATCTGCGAACGAGTTGTCGAGGAGTTTTCAATAATGATGTTATCTGACCATCAGACAAAACACCGGTCAAGAACTACAGACTGTAATGATGAATTGGTATTTTGCCTTTCTTAAAAGCGTTCTTTATCGTGTTCTGGAACTAATATTTTTACATGAAAAACAGAACTGTTTGGCGAGGGAAGCGATTCAGTTATTTCCACTCAACTGTTTTGACGCCAGTTCACGCCCCATAGTGTGGGTAATATGACTACCAAAACAAAGAAATTTGTTAGTGAAAGGTCTTGCGTTAACCATCCAAAGGACAGCTGCAATCTGAAGCTTAGAATTGACTTTTTAACCTCACGTATTTCTGGAGTACGAAGCCATAGAGATTCTGCAGCGCTTGCTTCTATCTTTACTTTGATATTTGGGTCGGGGGTCATCCATTGAACGCAGTTTGACTTAAAGCATAGTCAAACACCGGCAATATAAACTTCGGAGTAAAACAGCTTCAAAACGGAGAACGTTCATTTATATTCTATTTACAAACTTTCCATACATTAATTTGAGCACCCGGGATCTTCGCGACTCGCATATGTGCTGATAAAAAAAACGTCAAACGAGAAAGTTCTCTTTAGTGGAACTTAACCTGTGGATGCTCTTCAATCAAAAGGAAACACGGATTAATATCGAAAGAGAACAGGACTATGTCAAGCCGTGAAATTGTCCAATATATTTAAGCGTTAAAGCTTTTCCCGGCAACAGAACACGCATCATCACAAAAGCTATTCATATGCAGAACTTGTACATGTGAATGACTTTCTTGCTTTTGGCTTGTAAAATATTCCAATACGTTGCTTTAGTGCGTCGAATTATGTTAGTGTTCAAAATAAAAGTTCAAGAGCAGACTATCTACTGAAACGGATGTGATTCTTCTTTGTCACAGAAATATAAGCTTATAGCCATAAATTAAAATATTACGAACAAGCGACTTGTTTAAAACAGCGCACAGATTTCGCAAAGTTTTAAGATTTAAGCTTAAGTCTTGTAGGAGTTTTGCTAGTGTCAAATTTGGCTAAACGCATTTCCTGAAAGTAAAACTGTGTCTCTTTAGCAAGTAGATTTTTCCAACTTACAGCCACTTGGGCTGCTGAAGGATTTACCCAACAAATGAAGCGGGAACCGGCTATTCAAACGACTGCGACTCGTCTAATTAACTTGCGAAAGGTTTTTGAACGTCAACAACACTTGACTTTCGATCTCACCTGGTAACTGAAGCTGCACAGTCTTCAATAATAAGCTCCTACAGGAACACGCCAGACAGTAAGAAAAGTGGTACTCGCCCGTTTTTCACCTCCCAAGATGTTTCTAGTTCACTTCTGAACAAAAACTACCCGCGAGACAACTCAAAGGTGTGTTTGTCAAGACGCGACGCGTTTCCGTACTTCACTGATGATTGGCATTGATTGACACATTCCTGAGATCCCGATACACCGCGGACCAATAAAATCACGCGATTTTGAGTGACAAAAGCCTGCGGTCTTTTGCTCCGTTGATCACACTGAATGAAGCGTATTTTTAAAAGGCGGTTGGACTCCCAGTAAAAAAGAAATTGGTTTTACGTTACTTTGACCTGTAAACTAAACTTTCAAAACAACGCCGTTTACATTTGGAGCGAACGTTTTTATAATTAGCCTCAAGGTTTTTGCCATTGCATAGCGTTTTGATGGTTTTCCGGAAGGGCGCGTGAACGAAATCAAAAGAAAACTTGCGGTGAGCCCCCACACCGCAAAAAAAGAATTAGAGCGATAATGGGTTTGTTTGCAAACCTACCGAAGATCTTTTATTATAAGACTTTTTAAAAGCATTAAGCGAGAAAGGAATATTTAAATGATATCGGGATCTTTTTCATTAGGTCTTTGTTCGCTTCAGAAATGAATCTCTTTGTACTTTGACTTTTAGAAAATGTAATTGTTTAACTACAAAATATCACAAAAATGCATTTTCATGACTATCTGAGACAATTTTGATACAATAATTTTTAATACCAGGAAGCTTTTATATTAGTTTTTGATTTGTCGGGGCTTGTGTCCAAGCGATTAAGATGGTAGGTAGCCCAGGATTTGTAGTTGAAGTAAAATAAAGTTCTTCGGTGGATTGAAAGTCGATGAAAAACTTGATAAAATCTCTAGGAATTATGCTTTCAGAGAGAGACCAATCGTAAGAACATTAAAATATTTTTTAAATGTTTTCATAAAAGTAAGGAAGTTAAATTAACATCCTTTATTGGCATCGTATATTGACATTATGGTGTAGGTGAACCACTGTTGTCGTTTTTCTCGAACACTGAACGAGAGAGTGCGAGAATTTTCTCTGCCATGCACGGCAAGGATTCGTCGTGCTTCATATGTTCATGGTGGAAGACATGTCAAAGCAAGGAACCCTTCTAACAGTTATAAAAAGGTTCGTGTTTTTCATTAATGGACTTAAGAAAGGATTAACGGATAAAACTTTATCACTCAATTATTGAGATTGTTTTCAGCTTCTCGTTTCACGCAACGAAGGCATTAAAAATGTTTTCAAAGAGGCAATCTTGACTGGATCACAACACGATCTGTTAAACAGAACGAAATCACCGAATGAAAATATTTCGAAGTTAAAAAGTTTGAAGTGCTACACGTTCGCTTGCCTAATTTCGAAACTGCTCTGCGTAATTTCCTTCTTCTAGTCTTTCTTGCAGACAACAGAACAGGACACCTGAGAAAAATAAACTGAATACGTGATATTGTTTCAGTAGAAAGCTTTCACAGAATTCGCTGATATTTGTAGATCAGGCTAAAGTTCGCCTATGAGATTGTAGCTGATACGGTTTTGAAAGTCTCGCTTTTGTTTCGTCGTTAAAAAAATCACCGTACTGAATCAGTACTAACCCTGGTACTGAATTATTTTTGTCTACTTCTTCTTGCCAAAGACAAAATTTAAAACAGAAATTGTTATGCATGACAGTTAGATTTAATTTCAGATCCGAACCATAGCTCATGAAATGTTTATCGCTTCCAAGAAAACAATTTCGGGCTTTGACCGCCAGTCTGTCTCCTTTGTCAGTTTCAGTGTTTAGTTTTAAATGCAACCGTTTCACGTGCGTGTTTTTCGTTAACCTACTGTATTCAATCTAATTTTAGAAGTTATCAATTCACTTCCATCGAGTCGTGAAAGGGCCGATATATATGTTAAGTACTTGACTGAGTGACATGTTTTGCAGCGGTCGGCATTTCAGCCTTACTGCACACAAACCTTAAAATATGACGGGCGTATAATGGTTACCTGAAGTTGGAACAAAAGATACTTCGAGAGGCTCTCAGAAAGACTCGTACTCTTGTTTCTACTTCGCGTACAGCTTGAGGGCTTTCACAAACAGCAATACTGAATGTCAAAATGCTCCGCTTGGCTTGCAGAATCGAAACAAACGTCTTTCACAAAAATTATCGCACCAAACCTACTGAATATGACCTATCTCTTTTCATCTAGGTGCCATCTTTTGTCACTTTTCTTTTCCGCCCAAGTTGAACATCACTCTTTAACGAAAAACTTAGAAGTGATTTCATTGTAATAAACAATTTGACGTCATTCTGACTCGCCCTGTCAAATCGTGGGCACAATCTCGACCTCGCGGACAAAAAAAGGAAACTTATGCTTATACTTTCGGATGCGGGTCTGTTTTGTTATTATGGCCATTGTTGTTTTTTTTTCCTCTTTCTCTCTTTTGAATTTCCTTGGCCGCAGAGCGCAAGGGTCAATTCATATCTAGCCCAGTTGCGTAATTCCGAATATTCTACCCTGCTATTTACAATTAAGTTAAAATTATTTCTCGTCCTTTTTAAAGGAGTCAATGCGACATTTTATTTCGTGTCACGTTACAAATAAGGGTTCTCATATTGAGCATTAAAGTTATATTGAACACAAAATCTATACTTTTAACTGAAAAGAAGAACCGTTTGTCCGGCGCAGAAGTTACTGGAAATGAAAATAGTTTTGCTCGCATAGAAATCTAAGGAAAAACGCATAAAAGTGCGAGTGTCGGTTACATTTAGCCACAAGGAGCTTAGCGAATTGTGTCACTATAATTTTAATATCGACTTGTGTTGGCGAATGGTTAAGCGGGATTAAAAAAAAATTAGGCTTGGAACTGATGTCAAAATAAATTAATCTGTCTTCACCTGATACATACGCACGTACGATGTTGAAAAGCAGCTAACAACTTAGATTGTAGGAATCCGGGCATTACAGAATTGTATCGATAGATTTGTGCCGTGGTTTCAGCAGAAAGCGAGTGCATATTTTTATGTATAGGTTTACTTATAAGCCATCAAATATTTTCGCTCCCGCGCGATTAGCCTAAACGGCTCACGTGACCGAATACTCCCCAATTTTCAAAACGGCGCTTGTTGCGAAAAACATTTGAAGGAGAATAAACACAATGGCCTCCATTTGACTTTGAAACTACGCTCGGATATTTGTCCTTGGACATTATTTGTTCCTCAAAGCTCAGAGTTTTCCTCGAGCTACCCTTTCGGAAAACTGTTCGCTTCTCGGAACAGATAATGTCCGCGGACAAATATCCGAGCATATTTTCGCGCCAAATGGAGGCCTCGCGTGATGCTTAAATATTGTGTTTTAACCCATCTATATTTGTCAAGATCGTAGACATCGGGTTAATTAACCATTTTATCAGGACGAACTAGAGATCACTGTTGTCGAGGAGATCGCCCTGATAACCTTTACTACCGAACAATTTTTTTTCGTTTCGTGGCGTCGAGTTTTCGTCAAGCTGATTAGCTTGTTTGGCATCAATTTTTTTTTATATTTCGCTATCCGATTCTGAAACCTCTGTCCCAAAACAGCGCGCAAGGCTTTTTTTGCCCACTGGCGGGATTGCGAAGTGTAGAAAATGAACTCTAAAATTACCCAGAACATGTAAAGTTATAAACTGGCTGTGACGTGGCTGCTCATGTTGGAGAAGATGATCTAGCACTGAATCTGCGTTCCTGCTTTCAAGAAATTGAAAGCCCTGGCTAGTGTTCACAAAGTGTGTTTACAGTGATCATAGTTTTCACTGTTGTCATTGAGGTTTGCATCTACTTTGTATTAAAACTGAAATTACAGTATTGAATAAAGACTTATTTTACTTCGCTAAACAGGTGAACTTTACGCTTAACATGTAATCTCATATTAATCTTAGCTTTCAAAGAAATTTTCCGCCGGAGAGCTCAAAATAACCTCGCTGATAAGTGAGTAGATGGTATCAGTAGTTATGCCTCGGAACAAAAGAAAATTTCAAATCCAGTGATAAACTGGATACTAACCCCATTGACCACAATGTACTTGATTTATCCAGTTCTATACTTTACTCGTGAAATGACGTGAGATGCCGTGTACATGCGGGGTGCAGGGCACGGAATTTTTCCTTCGCTGCGTCTTAGGACTTCAGTAATATGTCACAAGTCGAGCTGCGAAAAACCGAGCCGCATGGAAAGCGAAAAATGTTTGCGCTCAAAACTTCATTGTGAATAGCGCGAGGTAGAGCAGTGGTAGGACACCAACAACCGTGAAGATGATACGATTTGTTCACCAGGTGATTGTTTGAACAGTAACCTTTCTTGTTCTTGGATCGTTAAGACAGACAGTGAGCTTGCACCGAAGAACAAGTTAACAAACTTCTAGCACTTAAAGAGCGACGTTTTTAATGTACAAGAGTTGACATTTATTACCCAGCCTTTACGTTACTGCTTTATGCGGGCAATTTATTTAACCAAAATACGTGATTTTATGTAGCTTGTGACGTAACTAGACCCAGTACTTGGTTGTGGGAGTTTCTGTCATCCGGGATATAGATATCGCTAAATGTGGTCCACCCCATCTTTGCTGGGCTAATACTTTGGTATGTTTGTAATTTAAGCTTTCTAAGCTTGCTATTAAAATAAACGGTCACATCTGTGGCCAATATATCCCTCTTGGGAGTATTGAGTGTTCTTACCCAGCAAACAGAGGTCAGCCAAAGAAACACCCATAGGAATTATGTATTGGCTAGAAGACGTCCAGTTAATTTATCTAATTTTCCATATATTTGTCTGTAAATCGAACGTCTAGACACGGTTCGCGGGAAAAAAAATGACAGACAAGTGTATGGAAAATTAAAAAAATTAGCTAAGCGACTTAAAGGAAAGCTACATCCTTCAAACTTGGTGAATACAATCTTCTACCTAGTATTTTATCGTTTTGATTCACAAATTGTGAACAATTCAATTTTGCTATCGTATTCCAATACAAACACTGTAATTTCTGACCGATTTGCCTACCCGTCAAGATGGCGTCGAAAACCGTGATAAGGCCTATTCTTTAGTTTCCGAGATTTAACCAGGAGCCATAATAAAACTGAATATGGCTCCTGATTTAACCCATTTTTCTGAGATTTAAGCCACTGGAAAAAAAGCAGATCATAATCTCGCGAAGCAAGGTGTCCTTTTATCTGTTTATACTTAGAAAAGCTTTTCTTTTCCAGATCGAGGAGAGAGAAGGATGCAGAAAGGGGAAAAAAGAAAAGTTAGCGGTGGGAAAGTTTCTTTACCGGAGGACACTGGTTTGTTGCAGTGAAGAGGAGAGTTCCTATATGGCTGTCATTAGGCAAAAGATTTATTGGAGTAAAGACATCTTGTGTCTATGTCAATGTCATGAGCTCCCGAAAAGCTTCCAGTGTGTTAAGGTAATTCCTTAGTATTGCATTGCGCATCCCTACTGCGCACGATTTTCGCGTCATCAGCGCGCGCACACGAGCGCGTGCACGTGCAAAACGTGAGAGATTTCCCTCAAACTAAGCTCGATAACGGAATAAATTCTCCTTTTCTCTTAAACGAGCACGGTGACCCCCGATTTTTCTTTTAGGTATTTGCTAAGAACAGTCTAATGAAAAACATATTTGAAGAGGAAAAAAAGTTTGATAGTAGAACATGAATTTTTTTGGAAAATAGTTTCCAACTGGGTGTATGTTTGGCCAAGGCGAGGACTTCAAGTTAGCTACGGAACTGTCCGAAAAAGTGCAATATTCCCGCAAACAGGCAATCAAAAACGGCTTAATTGAAGCAATACTGCTTATGTCAATAAATGAAGCTTTAGTTTCAAGACAAAACTTTGTCCTTTTCAAGTAACCAAGATTTAATTCTGTATGAAGGTGATTCGAACGTTTAACGCGCAACCAGTAAAAATACCCCATTTTAAGAGCTTGCTGACGCGTAAACAAGCACGGTGACCCCATTTTTTTATTGCATTTTTATAATGTTCATACCATGAATGTTCATTACGCCAAGTTTCAAAAAAAGTTTGATAGTAGAACAATTTCAAGGGAATTACCTTAATTCAACTCATCGATCAGCAAAGTGTGCGATGTAAAGCCTGCAAACGTGAGTTGCAGTACCAGCATTGCTTAAATCACGTTTGCGATGCTCTGAATGTATTGGTAGTGAATCCTCAAACACTTCCAGCCCCACCGCAGAATCCCCAAGTCATTGCACCTGCCCCTCTACATACCATCGAGGACGCTTTCGCCGAAATTCAGCAGGAAAAGCTGTCTGAGGATGTTACAAAGCTGAGCACTGCTGCGGTCAAACTATTGATCAAAGGATCCACTGATGGAACAGCTCGATTGGCTGGCCCTGGAAAGGTATGATTTTGATCGCTTCGCTAAGCTTGTTTTCCAAAACGTTTCGTAACCCCTTTTCCACCATCTAACGCGATCTAATTAAAGAACAACCTTTCTATTTTGTTTTATAGCCTATAGTAATTAAACACGTTCCTCAAACTGAAAAGGCCAGTGATCAGGTATCTGAAAGACACCTACGTCGTCGAACGAACGTAATAAAGAAGATGGGCGATGTGTTCACAAGATAAATGAGCAAAATTCATGCTGCCATGGAAGAACAGCTCCAGGAGCTTAATGTCAAACGCCAGGCATACCACAGCAATTAAAAAAATAGCAACAGTTTGTTGGAAATCATGTGAATACATGCCTGAAGGTTAAATCCCCCTTTTAAATTTGGTTCCAGAATTGAATATTTTTTTTCTATGTATCGAGGGTCGTACAGGTGTATTGTCGTGATGCGTGCGTGATTAGCTGATTTTATTATCCGTGAAACGTGAATTTAGAAAACTATTATTCGTGACCTGTGACCTGAAGGTTTTGCGTGACCCGTAAAAAACGTGAATTATTAACCGATATTCGTGATTTTACCACTCTGTTCTACGTGATTTTGAAATGCAAGTCCTTCGGATGTTTATAGTGGTCTATCGAGAGTGACTTGGGTATATGTGATTTGCAATATGGAGCCTTGACTTGACTCTTTTCTCACTGTTTCTGATGTAAGAACAGGTCATTAGTATCCTACCTGCTTATTTCCGTGATTCAGGAAATCGAAAATTTTTATATATAACTGCGACCCTTGATCCTCTATTTTTTCCGTTCGTGCATGAACCGTGTCAGAGACACCCCCCTGTCTATGTAGTTATTGTGAATGTGTTTGCTACTTATTTTCTTTACTTCAGAGACTAAACATCCAAAACACTGATCTGCCACAAAGTTGTAGAAGTCGCTGACCTGGAGTGCCCAAAGCTTGTGCCAGAGCTAGAGGCAGTACTTATCGCAGCAAGAGACAGCATCGCCCAAAACAAGTCCAAGATTCCGTGTTGGCGCGTATCAAAGAAGGAATTGGGAATTGGGTTCAAAGCGTTCAGATGATAGCCCCCCCCAAAAGAAAAACCCTTTCAATGATACACATCCCCTCCCTCCCTTCCCGTTCCTTTTTGTAGTCTGATGATGACAGAACTTCCTCTGTGTTCCACATTGTGTGGCCAGGGAGCATAAGTGAGTATTTTGTAGGAAAATTGATGTTTTTATGACATTGAATAAATCCCTTATTGCCCAAGCTTGTTACGTCAATATGGCTAAATATTGGCCTCTATCTCTTTTGCATGATCACAGTTAAGGGGGCACTGTCACGGTATTTTAGTCCATTTTAGCGTCATTTTACAATTCCGAAATATGTTCCTGCATCAATGGAAACCCAAAAATAATGATGCAGTTTTGTTATCTAGGACTTTATCGCTACACCGAAACCATTTATTGTCGCCTAGCACTTAGCATGACAAGGATGGAAATGGATTGAAATTTGAAAAAACTAGCCAGTTTTTTCAAATTCTGGAGCCATTCTTTGAAAATATTGCCAAAAATTCATTATGGTTTGCTCTCTGAGCCACAATTGGTTTAATATGTTTCTTTTAGTCCATTTGAGCATTTTGAGAACGAGTAAAGGTACCAGGTAAAGATATCAGCAACAAATGAAGCTGAAAACAGCAAAACTCCCGTGACAGTGCTCCTTTAAGGACCTTGTTTGCCTCTAGATCCATGCAAGTAAAGTAAAAGCACTTGGATGATTTCCAGCCCCTAGTGACCTCACGCCGCTTGATTAATTATATAATGACGCGCATGCACTCTCTTGTGACTTTTAGCATCGCCACTAAAATCATGAAGCACAATGAAGCATAAGTTTCTTCAGGAAGTTACTGAAAATATGGTTGACATTAAGACTCTGGTGACGCTTTTTTCAAATGGGAAGTCCAAGTATTTGTTTGCTGATGGTGATCATCCAATTGATATTAGTTTGTAACTGAATTGCAAGACTTGTTTATAAGATTCTACACGCCGCCTGTGAACTCCGTCTTATATGATCAATCATTATTTACATTACAGTCGCGCTCCCTTACACGATACACTTGACAAACTACTGCTACAGTGTTGTTTGCTGTTGGCGTGTTAGTCTCTATGTGAATATTTGCAATTCGCCTTCCCCGTTCTTATGCCGGAAAATATTATCCGTGTAGAAGCCGTAGACATAAAACGGCAGGGCGCCAAACTCAATTCAAAGAATTCACGCGCCAATAACACTCAAGTCTGCATACGTGTTCTCTTAAAGCTTGAAGAACTCCTAAGGAAAATGTTTCATTCCCATTTGCTAGTTTTGCTTCTTAGTAACACGACATGGCCCTAAAACCTAAATACATGAATCCTGAGTCCTGTACACTCCTAATGCTATTGTACTCACCCGTTTCAGTTGCTTCAAGGACATGGAGTCCGTAAGTTCTTGTTTGTTTTATTGGTCAACTTTTAATTTCCTTCTCACTGTTTTTGGCTTCAGGTGCGTCTGTTGGCCTCTCTGTGCATGACGTGACAAAATCAGGCTTTGATTGACAGGCCACTGTCTTGACATGCTATCCATGATGCCTCCACATCAGTTTGCCACGTGACATTTATAGCACGCGTATTTTAGCTCATCATAGACCCTAATGAACATGATCTAACCCTTCTTATTAAAAACTGAATCATGGAATAATGCAATTCGAGAGTTTCTACTATCATGATGGGCCGTTAACAGTCGCCCTTTTGTCATTTTATTGTGACTTGAAGTTCGATTGAGTCGAACAACGTATACCATGCACTTTTAAACTTTTGTTGCACTCAAAGTACAGGATTTAGTACATTTCTACTAGAGATTTTAGGGGAAGACATGCACCGAAGACCGGGATCAGACGCTCAATCTCCAGACGGTTCCCTCCCCCCTCCTCCCATATGTCCTAGTAATCCCCTCCCATTTGGCCCTTCCCAATAGGTTTTACTGGTGCTCGACTAGAATCTAAACAGTAGAGAGAAACACCCCATCGGGCCTGGTAGTCAGGGC
>JAHPZR010043653.1:20000-58200 GCA_019787425.1 Platygyra sinensis
TACGTCGTTCTTTACGTACAGAACGGTCTGTTGTCATGCGTGAAGGAAGTGCGTAATCCTCCATTACTAGCTGTTATTAGCAACGTTAAACAGAATAGAAATGAGTCTAGAATGACTCAGTAAAGGACGTCATATTCAACTTGAAACGTTGTTTGAATAAAAATATGATTTCCATTCTTCTGAGAAAATATAGTGTGTTTTACTTCTTGAACTGTGCCGCTAAGAAATCGACTTCCTGTTGCATTTGTTCAGTTTATGCATATATGATAACATAGTTAGTAGAGGGGACCCCTCTACTAACTATGATGATAACCATAAAAGAAATTTTGTCACACGGTAATCAGTGAACTCTATTGACACCCTCTAACATGTCTAACAATTTACATTTTCTTCAGGTTTTCGAGAGTCAGTTAAGCATATACAATTGGGTACTTAAAATATATTGTACACTAATTGGAAGCTACTGGAACAGGGCTCTCACACCCCTCTAACGGGGGCTGTTTAATTAAGGGGACACTTAATGCTGAAAGTCGAATCATACAATGATTTTTTTTTCTGTGAAATCACCTCAACTTTTCTTTTTTGTTATCTTTCCACTCTTCTGTCACTCCACACAAAAAATTGATGTCGCTGTGACGAATCGCGTCTGTCACCTGGCACCCGTCTAGTTAATTCCTTCAATTCTAGGGAAAGTTTTGGAAACGATCTCTCCGCTAAATTGTTTTGTCCCTTATGTGCTAAAACTTGCCGAGCGGAGAAAAAATTGCAATTTTACTCAGTGATTCCAGCTCTCAACAACGGGAAGTCGAATGGCCTAATCATGTTTGACATGTGTGCTAAATTTTACCTGTTCAAATCCTATCTGCACTATAAGACGTCCAGAACTTAGGTCTTTATTTGTTCATTCGACTTCCCTTCGTGACTGAATCTTTTACTGCCAATGACAGCAAGAACCATTGTAAGGCAAGAACAGAAAGACCTAAAAATTGGTCTTTCTATCGTAATGTTTACACCTACTCAAACCTGCAACAATGCCAAACAGTTTAGAAAAAAACGACTTTAATTTACCTTAACGTTGTCTTTCTGCTTCAAATGTTGTTGATCGAGTTGTGTCAAAATAGTCAGACTGTTAGTTAAGGAAAAGCGACGTATTCGATGCATGTCTATAATACCAATTCATGCAATCGAATGAGTTTATACGCAAATATGTTACCATCTTCCTTGATCGAATAAAGTATAATAGAACACTTACTTGTTCAATTCACTTCCAGGTTTGAAAATTAGATTCAAGCGGCAATTTTTTTACTTACAGTTTAACTCCCAAGTGTTGTTTCCACTTGTAAGTATAAAGCTTTATTGTAGTTAATGTTACGCAACCCTCAAATCGTATAAAAAAAGCCTGTCTGGGGTTTGGTGTTCGAAGCACATTTCTTTTTGGAGGGGTTAGGGTACGAAGGCTATAAAATTATTTGTGTTTCTCTCCTAATTGATCTTTTTTTTCAAGCTATGCTTTCTTCGCGATCAGGCGTCCCGGGAACCTTCCCGCCGCGACAAAAAATGTAAGGGACGCCCCATACACAGGAGGACACAGGATGGAAATGCACTTTGCGCCCAATTGATTTAATTTTGTTGGGCTGTCGACTTACAGAGAATTCAGAATGCTTCTTGACACCATTAAGTTATTTCATTGTTTCATTATAGCTATCTTGCTTAGCAGGAGATGAATATAAAACTAGAAAGGAAAAATCTTGGTTCAGAGCTGTGCTTTATCTAGCTGGGAACCCAGCGGGATAAGCCATTTGAAACTTATGGGATGCTGATTGGTCGGAACTATCAAATCTGTTCATTTGATTGGCTCATTTCTCTTTGAGCGACGTCCGGTAGGGATTCGAATGCAGCGCGCGAGGTTACTCAACTAGAAAAAGAAAGAGGCAAGCAATTTCCAATTCAACAGCTTTCGAGAGCTTTCTTTTGATATTTAAATTTTTCGGCGTCACAAGGGAATGTCGAGGTAAGCTGGGTGAATTAAAGCTGAATGACGCAGCTTTGATTAGAAGCTGCCCGTATTTGCAGATTGCATGCTGTTGTTTATTTTTATACTCATGTTCTTTGTTGTATGGAACTCAGATCGGGGCAAATCGGTAAACAAAACCGACTTAACGAGGACAAAGCATGTTTCAAGGTATGGAAATCTTTTTTCGTCTAACTTGTTAAGATATCATTCCTAGTTAAGGGCGTTTTGCGTAGTTGCTACTTTGCACGTAGATCTTTTGGTATGAGCTAAGTTAACGAACGAAAATTCCTTTCGAGATCAGTTGCATTCTCTTGTTTGTTCGAACGCTTGAATCTGTCTTCCTCTCTACGTTCTGTTCTGCATGCGCCGACTTAAATTCTTTAATCATTCTCTTGATAATGAAGAGCAACTTATCTTTCTGTTTGAAGTCTCGACAGACCAGAACACTTAGTGACAATAAGCTTTGTTGTAAACATTATTTCATCCGTGACTGCGCAATAATTCCGAGAGATTTAGTGACGGATATCGGCTCATTTGGCGCTGCCAAAAATTATTCAGTGCTTTGTATATCATATTCGCCGTGTTAACTTCAATTGACGCTATCTTCTAAAACATCGATAGGGACGGGGAAAGGATATCTTTTACGCAAACTTCGATGATTTGTTTTGAAGTCGAGAGAGTCGTATAAGACTTGAACTTCTTTACAATACTCAACTCAAGTCAACGATGTAAACATCAAAGATATTTCGTAGAGGTAAGCTAAGTTACCATCTTCGATTCGATCATAACAAAACTCGTCGAAAGTTGCCTCGTAAGATTATCGTTGTTACTAGCACATGTAAATCACGATTGTTCTTTAAGAGAGAAAATAGGTTTCTAATATTTTAAGGCGGAGGAACATTTAGAAAAGTCATCTAATGATAAAGAATTTTTCAAGTCTTAGACCTCCTTTCTTTCAACGATCGTTAGAGCAAAGATTTCGTTTTGATATTGCGATTAAAAATTTATAGCCGAGCGAAACCACAACAAAGTGGTACAACTCATTGTGAAAATTTAAGCTAAACTATCACAGAGAAACAGATGGTAGAACAGTCTGTGAAAATTTGACTGAGAAAGACTAAAACTTCTTCTGTAGAAAAGCGAATTTAGTTATTCAATCTTTGGGCAAATTACATAGGAGGGTCCATGTGCGACGAATTCCGCCTAGGATGGACTTCTTATCGGAATATTTCTTTCAAAACAAAGCCAGCCTGTTTCCTGGTGTTCTAAATAATTCATACCCGATTGATCTAGGAAATAGAAGTGTTTTAGGTGAAGTTATTTACAAGAGCAGGATATGGGTCTGTAAAATGATGTGGGTTAATTGAGTAGAAGATGATAGAGGAAGTTGAAAACCACTAATTGTAGAATTTTTAAACCAAAGTATTATATCTGACTAGATTCCTTCATTGTCATATTATGTCTGACAAGGTGTGGCAATTAATTGGCAGGATGATTTGAACAAAACATTATTTTATTATTTTCCTCTGTAGAGATGGGTTTGGTTTTTTTTTTTTCTGCCACGTCAGTTCTCTGTTTAGTTGTTGTCTTGGATATGACAATAATAATATATACCTTATTATGCAATCTCACAAGTGTACTTCCTGTATGAAATTTTGTGTGGGTGGTATTAATTCTGCCTGCAGTTTCCAGATATTACAACAGGTACTGTCACAAAAACTAAACTTTAGAGGCTTTCCATGAAATGGCAAAATGTCAAGTTCGCTATGTGGTGCTCAGATGAAGTGGATCTCTCAGAACTGATATGATCCTACATCACATGTGTAAAGAATAATAACCCCTTGTAGAAAGCTGCATAAATTTTTTGTATAAGGCCAGGTTGGAGCAGGCATGTTGATTTAGGTAGTGAAGTGTGGATGTTGAGATATATAAAATCTGCATCAGCCAAAGTGTCTTATACCAAAACAGGGGGTTCATTAAGGGCCTGACACTGGGCAAATTGACCGGCTGTGAACGAGACCTAGCCATCAATTTGCCCGGCTGTTTTTGTCTTCTCTTCTTACTTTCTTTCATAAGAAAAACTAAAAATGCCCAGCTGAAAAACGCCACTGTCCTCCTGCACAAAAACTTAATGAAACCCCGGCAAAAAAAGCGTATCCCAGATTTGCCCAGAAGGTTTCCTCCGCCCCCCCCCCCCCCCCCCGACCCCAAGTAGAATGATGTTACGTTACTCCACCACTGCCCACAAGGTTACCCCTTCATATTGAAATTGCTGGCGTCCATTTATACACCTCAACATGAGAGAGAAGCCTTCTGAAAATGTTCTACAAGTGAATACATGAAAGTTCACATATTTGAACTGCGGAGAATGATACAATGTGTCTTGAGGATCAATCATATCTTCATGAAAATGTTCTGTTGAATACAGACAACAGGAAAGCAAAAGAAGTGGTTAGCAAGGGAAGATTCCTTTGTCTGTTAGGGGACCAGGACCGGGGTGTTCGAAAGCCAGTTAATGTTAACCCAGGGTTAAACATTAACTGAGCCATTATGTTTTCTTGAAAAAAATGTTTCTCAACTCTAAACTTTGGTGTAGTTTGAGATTACTACAGCTGAAAACTGAAGGGCAAACAATATAAACAGATTACCTGACCAAAAAGTTACAAAACTGAAATCAAAATTCTCGTTAACCCTGGGTTAGCTTAATCAGGCTTTGAACAACCCAGCCGTGGTTTTAAATTTGGCAGGGTACACTTTGTACGGGCTGGGAGAGGTGCCATAAATAAGTGGATTTTCTAAACCCAATATAATGGCTTGAATGCAGACCTCTGATCTTAGTCCAAAGTCCAGTGCACATTAACCATGAGACCATGTCACCTCCTAAGGTGGTACTGGTAGTATAAAGATGATACAGAGTGAGTATATCTGTGTAGTGTGTTATAGAGTATGGCAAACGCAAGAGTGCAACTTGGAAAAAGTAGTACAGGGCTGGGTTGTCCGAAAGCCGATTAATGCTAACCCATCGATTAAAAGTTAAATGGAGTATAAAATTTCTTGTGTAAAACCATTTTTTACTGCTGACGTTTTGTGTAGTTTGAGCTTAATCAAGTTCAAAACTGAAGGACGAACAGTATAAACAGAAAACCTCATCGGAAAGTTACAAAACTCAAATCAAAATTCTCGCTAATCCTGGGTTAGCTTAATCGAGCTTTGAACAACCCGGCCCAGTACGATAACTTGCCTCTAGAGCTATAAAATCTCCTTGAGCTACCACCTCTGGGAAAGAAGTTGTCCTGCATGTGCACTAGAAGTGCAGAGACAATCCTTGATAAATAATCTTAGTTTGACCAGATCCGAGTAGCTTCCACACTAACATTAGAAATTAGTCAATTTAGTAAATGTAGTAATGAATGAAATACAATATGCAGGCTTGCAAGCCCACCCGCCAAGGATCATACCTCTATCTAAAATTATTTTTAGAAAAATCCACCCAGAATATTCCTTATAAAGTATATTGCTATTGTGGAAATTAATATCTGATCTGTGTTGGTTTGATATATATAATTATTACATTTGCATTGACACCTGACATGAAATCTAGCTTAATTGAAAGAAATTTCATTATGACTTATTATGGTTGAAAGTATCATGTGCAGTGTTAAGTGATATTTAGATGGTTTATTTGAAAACTGAATTTAAAAATATTGTTTATAAGCCATGGGAAAAACACATAGAACAATACAGGTATATAGTACCAGGGATTGTACTAATCTTACTTTCCTATGTGAAATCTTACACATGTTTACATGTAAAACTTCTATATTTTTCTGATATAGTCTTTACTCTGAAACATTTCAGTACTCAAAATCAGTAGGGAAGAAAAGTATTACAGTGTATTTATAAATTCAATCTTTTATTGCCCCGTTGGAATTCTGATCCAGTGAGGAATTGACATCCAGCTTTCCAACATTTGCACTACCCCAAGCAGACATGTTGCAAGAGTAGTAAAAATCCCACATGTTATTAGCTCCTGTTACTACATGTAACTTCTTAGAACTTGAAAATTGAAGTTCTAAATTTATAATTCAGGAAGGGGAATTATTCTTTCGATCTTGGGAGTGAAGGTTTGAAAATTATCTGAATTAAAATTTGAAGTGGTTTTAGTTAACCAGGAGCTTATTAGCATGTTAGTATTCTTTGAGTCATGGATTTAAACCAAAAGTGTAATGTTCTCTTCTTTAAATTTGCAAGCTACAGCTGACTTGTTAACAATAATTGTATCACGCTGGACACATACTTTGTAATGGACTTACAAGCCTTGCAACTCATTCGCAGGCAGGGGTTAAACTGCATCAAAAACAAATAATATCGACTTCCGTTCACTGTCTGAAGCTCAAAATGTCTGCAATTCATTCACCTCCCAGATACCCTAATATCAGTTAAGAGATGAATGATTTTTCCTATCAAGTCACATGGTTTTTGAAATATAAGAAGATTCAGGACACTGGACAAGTACTGTAGTTTGTGCCCAGCGGGATACAAATACACCTTTAGGTAGTTTTAATGTTGTTAATCTGACCTGTAGGAATGATTTACATAAATAATAATGTTGTGGATAGTAAGCAGACTTGTTTAATTGACTGTTAATTTATGCAGATGCCGATGTTTGTTTGATGTCAGAGAAAAGTAAGCTTTTGGCATCAAAACTGTTGTTTGAGTTGTGTTGTAATTATCTCTGTTGGCTTGAAAGCTCCCTGTTCATGACAGTTTGAATTTCAAGTTGCTTTTGTTATCATTGAACAGGAAACTTTGTGTACACTTGATGTTAACTTTCCAAACAACAGACAACAGCTCACTAGTTTGTCTCTTGGGAAATGTGTTGTAACTTGATACTTCAGGAAATAGTTTTGTAGTGAAAAAAAACTTTGTCGGCTGTATAATTATATAATTGATTGCATTCATACTGCAATGTCTTCTCACCAAGAAGGTAGGAGGTGTTTGTAAAAAAATGTTTAGTTTAGCATCAGTAATAATATAAAACTACATTTAATTATACTTAGGTACATGTACGTAACAAATTAAGAAGTGATACATGTACATGTTCTAATACTACGTTATATATACGAGAAGTGAAAATGAAGTACAAAACTACGCGCTTGTGATACTAATATTTATTGAAAATGGTTTATTTAGACATCGAACTTACTAAAATAATAGTTACTGTAGCAAGAAACATTGCAATTTTGAAATTGATATTCAACCTAAAAGTGAAATATGGACTTCTCTGTTTATTATTGAATCAGCAGATCTGGTTTACTGTCAAGATAATGTGTGTTATCAGATTTTAACAGAATGTTTGCATAGGTCGGGTTAATATTGCAGCCATGCTCTTGGAATAATTGTGGTGATTTCTACTGTACTAGATTCTGAAGAGTTTACATCATTGTTTAGAAGCCTCTTTTGTGGAAGCTAAGGATGTGTTTTATCAACAATAGCAGTTAACAGTTGATTTTAGACTGCCAAAGCGAGTGGGTTTTTTAAATTCTTGTGTTGTCTAAGAAACAACATTCTTCTTGTAGAAGTTATTATGAAAAAAATTTTGACCTCTGGGTGAATACTTGTAATCTATTTCTCTGACGTATTGAGCTTGTCTGGTCTTAAATTTTATGTTTGGAAAACTGGAAGTATTTATTTTCTTGCTGGTAAGTTTGAATTATTGTGGCCAGAAAAGTTTTTTGTTGACATTACTTTTTTGTAGATTTGCCATGTAAAGAAACACCAAGTTTGCTTTCTTGACCCCCAAAAAATTTTGTAAAAAATAGAGTTCCACTCAGTCTGATCCAACCACAAAACATTTCAAGTATCCAGACGTTGCCATCTTGAAAACAACCAAACTAAGCGTGAAAATTTGTACTTGAATCATTTTTCTTTGCATCCTGAAGACTTGGTGATTCATAGAAGAGACTTTTAGTCTCTATATTATTTTAGTACAAATCTTGATTCAAACACAGTAAAGAATTTGCTAGATCTCTCACCAACTTGAATTCATACTAACAAGGAACGGGAGGAGACTTATCATCACCGATTTATTGCTATGCACTAATATTTTCAATAGGGGAATGTTGCTGATAGATCTTATTAAATATTGTAATATTATTAGATAGGGATCGGAATTAAATCACAATCGTGTCGACTGATCTACGTGTACAATGTAATTACTGGCTGAAAGATTATTGTTGCACAGTCAACACTTTCTATGAAATTAAGAATGTTATGAACACCAACTTAATGAATTTTTGTTAACTTATAACCATTTTCCTATTCAATTAAAGTTGAAGGATACAACTTTGTCTTTAATCTCTTACTTCCAATCTGAGACATTCCTAAAGACAAATGCTTTGATATTTGTGACTAGCTTTTAAGTCTGCACATGAAACTCTAGGCTGTAATGGTTCAAATGAAAGATTTACAGTAAATCAAACCAGATGAGATGGAAAATGTCAACTG
The DNA here is from genome assembly GCA_019787425.1 of Platygyra sinensis. Taxonomy (NCBI): domain Eukaryota; kingdom Metazoa; phylum Cnidaria; class Anthozoa; order Scleractinia; family Merulinidae; genus Platygyra; species Platygyra sinensis. The sequence continues at coordinate 28,522 of JAHPZR010043653.1, forward strand.
GGTATTAGGGTAAAATTCAGGTGTTTTATTAACAATTTGAGTAGGAGGGCAAATGATTTTCATGCTCACAGCTGGCCAATTAGTCTGTTGCCCTGAAAATTTCTAATGGTCTTGGTGGCTACAAACAGACCAAAGGCATGTTCTGAGCTTCCAAGTAATGCAAAGTCTTGTTCTTTGCTCTGAATTTCTCTTCAAACTTAGGGTGCTGTTTGCACTACGCAATATTTTGTTTGATTTTCCAAAAAGTCTGTCAATGCAAAGCTATTTCTAGTGCAAATGACTTTTTGCCCCCACCAAAAGTTTTGCAAGGGCATCGAAACTTGAAAGATTCCGTTGACTAGCTTTGGAGGCTGTAAAAATTTTGTCAAGCAAGAAAATCCTTTGTGCTTTGACATCCATCTGTCATTGGGTCATCAAATTTTGCAACATGTGGATTACGAAGCGAAACGTGACCTTATGACTTCCGGCCGTTTTTAATTGAGCTAGATGGATCTGCACAGAAGCAACATGGATCCATGCTACAGTACTTCAATTATAATGGCTGGCAGTGCTACCAAGATCAAGATTGGGGCAGTCAATCTTATAATGATTCCCATGTTACTAATTGAGCTCTTCACCAAAAAAAAAATTGGATTTTGTGTGAACAGGATTAGGAAAAAAAAAATAATAGTGATTACAAAATTTTCAGTTTTTGTGCCTGGACATCCATCCATCATTGGGTCATCAAATTTCGCAACATATGGATTACGAAACAAGACATGACTGTATGACTTCCCACTATTTTTAATTGAGCTAGATCGATCTGCACAGAAGCAACATGGATCCATGGTACTTCAGCTATTATGGCTTGCAGTGCTACCGAGATCAAGACCAAAGTCATTACAATTCCCAAGTTACTAATTGACATCTGTCACCAAAAAATTTTTGCATCTTCATGTGCGAACAGGATTACGAAAACAAAAAATTGGTGATAACAAAATTTTCATTTTTTTGCAAACGCTAAACTCAAATTTTTGTCTCAGTGCGAACAGGGCCTTATCAGTAAACTTTTTCGTACTTGTTTATTAAGAGTAAACCAACTATATTTTTCCAAGGTTTACAATGATTGGCCATACAATCACTCATTGTAAAGAATAAAGGTTACCGAGATTTGTCATTTCTTGATTGTTCACTTGAAGATTTAAAATATACATCATGTACAAATCATTGTATAGTACTTAGGAAATTAATTCTGCAATAAACAATTTTGTTTCAGCGGGTACAGATGTCAAGAACATTGAATTCAGAGAAGAGTGACAATTTAAATTCAAGTATCAGAAGGACACGGGAAAGTCTACGAGCATCTTTAAGATCTTTCAAGGTATTACAGACTATTCATATGACGGTACTGTTAATAAGTAATGTATTGAAAGTGAATTTAATAATAATATGAAATTTTAACAAAATTCTTATTTCTGATTGGTTTCCTGGATGTCAGAACTTTGGTACCTAATTTCAGAGCTGAGCCAAAAATTAAAAATTAGTACAGGACTCTAAAATATGGCCAGAGAAATGGCGTCCATTCAGATAAACATTTGACAAGGGCTACAAACTTGCCAGTGCTGATACCGAAAAAAATATATATATGTCCTTCCAATGACAAGCCATAGTGAAAAACATGCTCAACTTGTGGGAGGCGCGGTGGCCTCATGATTAGTGCGCTCGTCTCCGGATCGAGCGGTCCGGGTTCGAGCCCTGGCCGGGGACATTGTGTTGTGTTCTTGGGCAAGACACTTTACTCTCACCGTGTCCCTCTCCACCCAGGTGTATAAATGGGTACGGGCGAATTTAATGCTGGAGGTAACCCTGCAATGGACTAGCATCCCATCCAGGGGGGAGTAGAGTACTCTCAGTCACTTCATGCTAAGGAAACCGGGATAAGCTCCGGCCTGATGGGCCACTTGGCTCGTATGCAGACTTTACCTTTACCTTATTTCAGACCAAAATGGTTAAAGTCCATACCCTTGAGCCTTTGTAAGACCAAACTCTCTCAAAAATCATACCTTATAGGGCCGCACATACCTATATAGCTCATTTAAGGGAGTACCTGTACCTCCCCTGGGAGTAAAAATTACAAAAATTGAAACAAAGAGAGAAAATATGTATAACTTAGTACAGACCTCCCCCCCCCCCCCCCAAATTATTTATTATATAACTGTCTCCATTTCTTATTGCAGAAACGTGGCAGCCATTTAAGTATCAAAAATCTAGACCTAAAGGATATCAAGGTAAGAATTTAGTCAGTGTGAGAATAAATTGTATGTTTAATTACACACTTGAGACAGAACATTCTTGTCCTTGATGAACTTAGCATAATTGGGTGAAATTAAATTATTTTTCGATAATTTAGTTTTATCAACTGGGTTGATAATGTGAATTGGCCACTGTATTAACGTAAAGAGATTCGGAAGCTGATGTTTCGAGTGTAAGCCCTTTGTTGAAGCGAATCCCGTTGGAGCGATTTGCTCCGACAAAGGCTAACGCTCAAAATGTCAGCTTCCAAATCTCTTTGCAGTGGCCAATTCACATTATCAACCCAGTTGATAAAACCAAATTATCTTGTAATACTCCCACCGACACAGCACCACAGATTCTTTAGAAACTTACCCCCTTTATAAATTATTTTTAATTTGTGAGGCAGCTAGTGTAAATTCTTTTAAAGCTTTAGTCAGAAAGTTTGTTATGGATTAGTATAGTATTGGAATGTTCTTCTCTTTTTCTTTGCGTGATATCTAATATTTATTATTACTATAACTATTAATTCTGTATTTTTTTTGTGTTTTCTTTTTTGTAACATTGTTGTTCTGCTATAATATGGGGTATTTGACTCTTGCATTTCATCCTTTGGCTTCTGTTAAAGTGTGCCATAAATTGTAATAAATAAATAAATAAATAAATAAATCAGTAAATAAATAAATAAATAAATAAATAAATAGTGATCTTGTTATGTACAGTCTAAAAGACAAAAAGTAAACCACAAAAATGACAACATTTATCCAATGTTAATTGACACACTTTTAACAGTGTAGCATCATAGATCTACATTACATTTCATTACCTTAACATGTAACAACACCTTTATAACTTATAATAACAAAGACAAAATTAAATATGAAATATATTTATATATATGTAATGCTGTATTTGTTATATACAGGTTGTATATGATGTAAACTGAGTTAAAACTGACCTGTAAAAGTCTCTAGGGTTACATGAAACTATATCAATGGTCAGAAGGAACAACAATATATAGTATGATGTAATTGCCAGACAAAAGATATTAATTTTACTTTTAGCATAAATCTCAGGGTTGTCAAAATAAGCCGGCAACCGGCGTATTTCACTGGCTATTTTGAATACTGTGCCGGTTACTCTGAATGTTAGTAGGTTAGTTCTGAGTGTGATATTAGAGAAATAAAATGGAAATAGCCGCCTACTTTTTGGATGGAACCTCCTACTCAGAAACCTACCGACAACCCTGAAATCTACTACTAGTGTTCCGTCAGGAATGTTGTTCTTTGATTTACTGCGCCAGTCACTATTGAATAATTCTCTTGTAGATAGGGGATACATGTAGCATAAGAGAGTTTGCATGCTAACAAATGACGGCTGCATTCTCTTGATAGGAATCTTGAGCTCATAGTCTAATTGTTAAATATCATTGTTTCAATACAGAAACAACTCCGGAAGAGGAAACGCGGTGATAAACAAGATAGTACACAAAGCATGGAAATAAAGGTTTGTACACAATAATTTACTATTAGAATATAGAGGTGTTATTACTGTATCTAAATGAAGCAATGTTACTACATACATACATGTACAGCAAATTAAAATGCAGAACCTTTTTGCTCTGGAATTCAGAAAAAAAAAATTGAAATTGAAAAAAAAAATTACCAGCTTGATATCAAGAGCCAACATAAATGTTTACTTGAGAAAACTATGGAGGCTCTTTGATTAGATGTCTGAATTATTATTGTTGTTTTCTTGATAGTATTCTGATGAAGCTATTTTCTCTCGATCAGCTCCCATTTAAATATTGCTTTTTGATATTTTATTCAAGAGGGATATTCTTGTGTTCTCAAGGCATTTGCAGTTGAGCATTGATCAATACCCTCCATCTCTGTTGGTAATCGATCAACATTGTGATCGAATTCGCTCCCGGACAGTATGAGAGCAATAACATCATTTTATGATTTTAAATTAAGACAGTCATAAAAAAAATGAACATTAATTAGTAGTTAATTACAGGTTAACGCACTCAGCGAATGAATTATCGGGGTTTACCTGCACTCGTTCACTAACAATGAACTCAAAATTTTCAATACAAGGCCGCCGAGTGCGGTATTAAAAATTTTGAGTTCATTGTTAGTGAACGAGTGCAGGTAAACCCCGATAATTCATTCGCTGAGTGCGTTAACATTTTTATTATTCAAATTGAATACACTGCAAACAAAAATCGTCAAACTTTGAGTCAGCCGAAGCCATGGTGTAATGACAGTGGTGCATAGAATTTACACCATGGCTATTACACCACGATAATGACGTCAAGGAGGTTGTTTTGTCACAACCCAGTGTCACGTGGCACAAATCAACCAACCAGAGAATCGGAATACGTACAGTGTATGAAAGTTGAATAATAATAAAAATTATTGTATTGGTAGTAGTTTTAATTATTGTATTTTAATAATTTAATTGATTTATGTAAGTGGCACAAAGTGATACAAAATATTCAACTTTAGTATAATAAAATCACCACAACACTCTGCTTCAATCACTTCACAACCTATTATGTACTACAAACTTGTTCATATCTAATTGGCATCCAGTTCAGTTAGAGTGGATTTATACAACCTGCTATGTAGACCACAACTAAATATCTTCTAGTTAAATTATTGTAAAAATTGTATAATGTAAATGAACATGTAGATATAATAATTGCTTCAAAAATGACACTTTTATTCTGTGCTTGGCACCACATCTACCCTTCAACAAGAAACCGGCATTTCAGACTGCAAGGTTACAAGTTTTGAATGCAATTGCCTAATCTGTAATAATCACTACTAGTGAAATAATTACGATTAGTGAAAGAAGCCTGTGAATGTTTCAGTTATGTTAAATATGGATTAATATACTCACTGGAACGAGCCTAATTCATTTCATGTAATGTGCAATGATTTATACTTAAATCATGCATGACTGAAAATGTGAATTAATTTTTTAACAACTTACTTGATCTGAAATGTTTATCATGAGAACATCAACCTTTACAGTACCTTCTAAATGCTTCATGATATGACAACATTTACACATGTAAATTTGCGAGTGTGATCTGATTATTGCATGTCCGGCCATCCCAAAAGCACAGGAAATTAATTTTAGTTCTTTCTGAAGTACCTACTTGTAGTCTACAATAATGTATTCACTGAAAATACTTCTGTAATACTTTAGGAAATGTATGGATTTTACCGTGGCACGTGGGAGAAATATCTGTGGTTTTTCCTGCCAGTGAGGTCATTCTAGGAAGGAATTAGCTCATAAAATGTCCTTCCATTTCAAGGTGTATTCACCCATTTGCCCTTTTCATCTGCCAATATCATGTTGCATTCCTGTCTACTGGATCTAAATTTAACCCCTCAAATATGACACCCTTGTCTGAATTCCCTCATCAAGTTTCATTCACACAAATGAGATCAGCCTCTGAATGAAATAAGCAGCACATTTGATTTGGCTCTAATCCAAGGAACTATGTGCTACACGTAGAAGAACATATTAGCCTTCTGTTGAAAGTGAATTTTTCAATACCTTGAATGTGATAACTCACAGATATTTGGTAAACAGATTGTAGATTGCCTTCTGTTTGATAGCATCAGAGACATCATCTGTTCAGAATTTCCATTGCCTGAGTCTACGAAAAGCTTGGATTTTGTTATTAACTAGAAACATGATTAAGCCACTTCTTCGGCGCCATAGCATATCCACGGCTGCACAGTTTTTTGAGCCGGCTCCTTCGCCAACCAGAGCAGTTATACATCAGGTGGTAATCTTAAGAGTTCAATTTTAATTTTCAGCAAAATGCTCATGTGTTGTTTGTATATTTGAGAACAAAAACAGTGTCTTGATGAAATGCACTGTTTCTGCCACAGGAACCCACAACGAAGAAGATTTGTGCGGTATCTAACATGACAACCTTAGCTGATTCATCGCCAGCTTCAACTAAGAAAGGAGTCTTAGTGCAGGTTTGCTCAAATACTGTTGTATTTAATTTAAGATCTTTAGTATTCTACATTGCCTTTATTTTATTTTCTTGTCAAGGGAAAATGTAGATTCAGGTCGCAACTCTTAATCTAAACCAAACAACTTAAACCTTTTGGGCTCAATTGCCATCAATCAACCCAAAATTCTAGATCTTGTAAATTATCATGATTTTGTATAGTGAAATAAAAATTTGTTTTCTCAAAGCACTGAGTGTTGTGCTGTTTTAACAAGTAAATACATCTTGCCCAGCAAATTTAGCTTTCTTTGCCCTTGTAAATGTTTTAGTTATCCATGGTGAAAGGCCAGTATCTCTTTCCACTGTAGCAGTAAGGTCTTTGTCTCTCATTAGTTAATTAACAGGTTATCAGACAATCCAGTTGCTAAATGCTTTAACATGCTGTTTTGATTTTAATACCATCTAACAATCAGCCATTTTCTTTCCAGCGCTCGGTCAGTTTGAGATCAAGCCTAACAGTGAAGGATTCGGATTTTGCCAAGAGGTACCGACTTCTTCCAACCCCTACTAAACACCGGCCCAGCAAGGTATGGATCCCATCAATCATTGAACATAGATGTCGCAACATATCATGCATAGATGTCTCTCAATTACTCAGCTTGGTTTTCATCTCCTTTCATTCAGGAGCCTTTGTTAAATAGTGTGTTAATTATTAAGACCAAGAAAAACAAAAGCATCTGGTTTAAGCGCAGGCAGGAAATTTTCGTTCTCAGCAATTAAAACCCCAGCTTAGTACCTAGGTCAATGTGAAAGTGAATTGAATTTTAACCTTTTGATGAATTCCTCTGAGATTAAAAATATTTTGATACTTTTATTAGGAAAGTGTCATGCAATCTTGAATGCATTTAAATTGTGAGCTTGATTGTAAAGTAAATGCTGATAGGGACCTGTTTTGTGATGATATGTCAACAAAATTCATTTCTGTTCATCAGGGAGCAATGTTCTTTTAGGGATCAAATGCAATAACAAATTAGTGCTCCCTTGTTACAAGGTTATCCTCTAAAGTAATGCCATTTTAATGAATTTAAGAGGCCAAACATTTGACACCAGAAATTTAATTAACTACCGATCAGCCATAAGACCGATTGTTACTACATGAATGCAGTAGAAACTTCCAGATTTAAGTAATAAGAATAAACCATTTTCTTTCTGTTCTATAACTGCATATATATAATTATCCATTGATTCTAATAATCTTTCGCACTCCTGTCAATAATGATTGCTTTGTAACAATGAGTGAAATTCACAAATACATACACATTTTAAGTAAAAGATATTATATAATAATTGTGTTGGATTGAAATTTACGATACATACATGTACTCTACAGTGAGAGTTTCTTAAAGCTAAATAAATTTGAACATTTTTGACATTTGGCAAATTAGCACATTGCCCAGAATTTAAAATATTTCTGATAAACTGGAGTCTGTGCTTCTTACAGGAAGAATAAGGAATTAAAAAAAAATAAGATACTTTGGCAAGTTTGCCTTGGAATTATGTTGAACAACACAACTTGTTTTGCTTGTCACTGACTTTGAATAGCTTAAACGGACCATCTTCCGGTAGCTACAGTGCTTAAATTGTATGCAGTTCGAAGTTATTGTAAGGTTTCTTTAAAAAATACAGAAAAGTTTCCATAAATGCCCTAGCTTAAAAAAATATACAGGGTGTGTGTATGAACTTATTAACATTTAGTAATCATTTATGATATTTACTGCTGCAAGTTATGTTATGGTACTAACTTGCAGTGGTAATTTGTAAGTGTGGTTTCTGTTGCAGTGTACAATTGAATGGAAAATCGCCTAGCAACCATTTTATGTCCTTTGCTTTTGACTCAGTCAGTTTCAGTCCTTCATTCACCATAATCAAAAACAGATCCACACTAATATTTGAGCTTACCTTTTTTACAATGTTGTTTTCTTATTTAGTCATGGAGCGACACTGTTTCTAATAATGGCATTAGTCAGACTCTCTCACAGACCGAAATCAAACGACAAGAGGTAAGTGAATTGAACATTTTCTATTAAGGAGTGATCAGCATGCAATTTCTCTTTACAGTTTCCACATGTTTTAGCTATAGGAAGATGGGAGAATTTTCAAAATAATCAACCTGTGTTGATGTGTCAAGTTAAATTCTAGGAAAATACTTTAATTGAAAGTAAGGAATAGAATCAATCGATACTAATTGTGGGGAAAAAAATAAGTTATTGATGCATAGAGATGATGTGGCAGAAGTGTTTGGTTTTATGGCATTAAGTACAAGGTTACTAGGAGGAATTTTACTCCTTCATGGATTTGAGGGGGCTTCTATTAGCAGGTTACAGTGACTGAAATGAGTGAAAGAACACTGAAACAAAAACCCAAGGAAATGGCTGAAACAAGCAGACAATAGGGATGAAGTGAACCTGGTCATGATATTAACGTGATTCAAGTTAGACTGCTTACAGCCTGTTCGTAATGATAATATTATTAATAGCTACATTTGCTCGTTTCTGTGTTGTTATTTTTTATTTGTTTGGACCACATGCCTTATCCTGAATGTTTAAGGAAGGTTGTTGTCATAGTGTATGTTTTAAGGCCACAGTGGGACAGTTTGAAATTGCAAAAAGGGAAATTATTACATAATAGTGGTTTGTAATAAGATGCAGGAATATGTGTACTCGCATTTTTTAGAACACATTAGCTCAGGTCTAGACTAAAAACTAGCAAAATATTTTTGGAATTTCAAATAGCACAAGCCATGTAAAAAAAGTAGTTTTATGCAATATAACAATGTAATGTGATAGCGGACTTGTAGTTAGTTGATACAGAGGATGCCAAACCTTTTTAAACCTTTTTCTGATGGCAGGCTATTTATGAAGTGTGTTCTGGTGAAGAAAATGTTGTTGCTGATCTGAAAATGATAAAGGAGGTAAGATTTCAATGTGTTAATATTCAGAACTTTGTTGTTTAAAGCTGAGAAGCAAAATGTTCAACTTGCATATCAGGGCAGGAACAAAAACTTGAAATCTAGTTGACCAGTGAGCCAGTACATCTCAGTTTTCAGTTGTCCTCACTAAAATATTACTTGCCCAATAGGTGTGCAATGTTCATGCCTTGTCCGCTATAATTTCTTGGTACTGTCTGTAATCAGTGATAGACTTCATTGTATAACAAGACTGCAGTGACTGAGGCTAAATTCACTAGTTCACCAGACCACCAAACTTCACTTTTCACTGGCAAGCCCAAGAGCAAAATTTATTGCCCCGGGAAATCAGACCTGAGTTTTCTCCTGCCTTACACAATCATGACTGCACCTTTACTTGAAATACATGTGCACTGCCTAAAAAAGCAAACTAAAACTTAAGTGTCATTTTTGTCAGACAAAGGTTGATAATTGGGTTATTTTTGGTTAGGGCTGCATATTTATCTCCCCAGAAAAGCAATGGTTATAGAGAAATAACAAAATTTCAGCCAGTATCTCGTAATGTATATGTTGCAGTTATCTCAGTAATTTTATAATTTTACTAGTTCGTTTTTTTCTAACTAGGTGATTTTATTTTCAACTAGTTAGTTTTCCTCTAACTAGGTGATTTTTCCACTTTTTTTTTTTTTTGGGGGGGGGGGGGGGTGTTTTTCAAAAAGAGTAACAAGCTCACCACCAGCTCTAACCCTCTAACCCCCCTAACCCTATTGACCCCCTGACCCTATCCCTAGACCTAGCCCCCCAGTTTTTTTCTTATTATTTTGCACTCGCCTGGATTTGAACTCCAAATCTCTGACTTTGAAGTCTATCTTCATCTCCTCTATGCCACACAAGCAATCGTTGCAAATTTGCTCATATTTGTTGGTCTAATAAGTCATTGGTCCCAGACTCACCCTTCCCCTTTGACACAAATTACAGGTGTAACCTGGTTTGGAAATTTCAACCCCTCTGAAAAATATGAACCAGTTCAAAATAAAATCACGTAGTTAGAAAAAAAGCTAACTAGTTAAAAATAAAATCACCTAGTTAGAAAAAACTAACTGGTTAAATTATAAAATTAACTGAAACCAAAAATTAACTGCAACATATACAAGAAAAACCTATAAGTATGACCTATAGTCTACCTCCCTGTACCTACCTCAGTTGTAGCTTTTGAGGTAGAGTAGAGAATCCTTTGTTAGGGAACACTAAAAGTTGTTGATTGTTATACTAAGGCTGCAACATTTTATGAAGCCATCCCTACCACTAAGTGATACAATACTTCAGCACCCTTTAGAGGGTAATAATAGGGGGCTGTGAAAACCTTCTCTAGTGGGTCAATTTTTGAAAACTGCAAATATCATTTCTGGCGATTTGCAACAGAATATCTGCTGGAGCCCTAGCAGGTGCAGGGTCTTACTGAAAGCACTGCTCTTGCTAAGTGATCATTCTTCATAACCTGCCATCTCTGTTTACTTATCAATTTATACAATAATTTTCATATGACCACTGTGTTCATGGCATTTCTGGTAACTGTGTGTGCTTAAAATTGAACATTTTTACTTGCAGTTCATTTTTTCCCAGTGCATTTATTTTGGTCTTGAATAATTTATAGCTACACCTAATTCCTTGCAGTAAAATGTGTTCTTTTTTTTTCTTTTCTTAGGTTTATTATTCACCCATGTACAAACTCAAGCTCATGAATGAATATGAATTTATGAAGATCTTTGGTTGTTTAGAAGTCTTACTTGCTCTTCATCAAGGTATAAACATTTTGTAATAAAATTAAAATCTTTATAGGTTCCTGTATTTGGATTAGCCTTGAGTAAAATCTTGTAAGACGTTACATATCCCTAAAGTTCTTCAATACCTTCCAGAGATCTTTAAAGATCAAAGTGTTTCTGGAAGAACTTGTGACATCCTTGATGTGGTGAGGCAAAATTGAAGCGCAGATCTTTCTGAGGATCTTTTAAGGTCGTCTAGGATTTTATGTGGATTTTACAACAATCTTTAAACAAATTCTGTTCAATGAATTTGTGAGGATCATTGCATGGTTTTTGATGGATCATTGCTGGAAATTTGAAAATGTGTGAAAGATCCTTCAAATACATGTACATGTACCTTGAAGATCTTTAGAAGATCCTCTAGCATCCTTGCAAATTAAAGATCTTCAAAGATCCTTAAATGGTTTTCACCATGGTTCCTAGTTGGAGTTTGTGCTTCCTCCAGGAATGTGACACGATGTAAACCTAGCCAGGGGACCCTTTCTTGAAAGCCCTGGCAATGTTAAAGGCCTGCAAAGCCATTTTTAGTTATCCTTTTATGAAAACAGATTTGTATAATATGCCTGAAACTTTTTGTATCAAGAGCACCTCTGTCCATATTAAGAATATGTGAATAACACAGTTCTGTAATCACAAGGTTTGAGATTTTATTATGGCCTTCTGGAGGCGAAAACATTTCAGGGACTTCACGAAGCAGGGTGCAAACAATGGAGGGGCAATGACTTTAGGGTTAGTGTGCTCAACCATTTTGGAACAAGCTGTCTGGGTTTGAGTCCTGGTCAAAGACATTGCATTGTGTTCTTGGTCAAGACACTTCACTCTCACAGTGCCTCTCTCTACTCAGGTGTATAAATGGGTACTGGTGAATTTGTGCTGGAGAGGGGAGGGGGGGGGGGGGTAGCCCTGTGATGGACTAGCATCCCATCCAGGGGAGAGTAGAAATACTTCTAGTTACTTCATGCTACAGAAAGTAGAAATAAGTGCTGGCCTGAATGGCCAGTTTGCTTATATGCAGCCTTAACCTTCACCTTAGCAGGGTCAAAACATGAAGTGCTTGATTGAGTATCCTGTGTGGTAACCCTTAGGTCACTGTGTTAAATCTATTGAACTCTCTCTTATTTCAGATCTTCATACAAAACTAAGAAATGCTAGATCTAGTGATGGCACAACAGACAGTATAGGAGATATCATGTTAAACTGGGTATGTAGAGCATTTCTTTTGATCTGTGTTTAACATGCCTGTGAGTGCCCAAAATAAGTAACCTAGATCACAGTACTTATAACAGTAACTGCCAGCACTCACTGGTGGACAGGTACCCAGAGAGAGGGCACGGCTAATGAAGGCAAGGATGGTAATAAATTTAACTTATCTGTCTGTCTGTCTGTCTGTCTCGGGGGAGTCTTAACAATTTGCCTGGTACCCAGCCCTTGGTGAATCCCTAGTCTATTTACCTTTCTCTCCGTCTGCCTGTCTGTCCAAGATCACAATACAGTTAGAAGCTGTGCAGCACCACTGTAATGAATTTGTCAGTTCAAAATTAAGTGTTACATGTGACATAAATATTGGTGAAATGTCACCAGTATGAGCACTGCCAAACCACTCAATTTTGAACCCTTAAAGTCTGCCTACCCATGTATCTGTCTGTCTGCCTGTGTTTGTCAGTCTCTGTCAAAATTGGTTACTCACTGACTAAGTTACCAGACTGACTGATTGACTGACTGATGAGCTAAGAGGGTCAAAAGATAGCCCGGGTTTACAAGCAAAATTTACAGGTAGGGTAACCCTACTGCCCGAGACAACTTTACGCTTGTTACGCTTCGGTGACCATGCAAGTAAAGCACGAACAGATAACAAAACTGGAAAATAATTTATTTCCAAAGCAAAAATATGACAAATTGTGAAAGAACTTGATGTTTTCTGGGTCATAATTCGCTGAATTTGTCGCTATTGTGATCATATTTTGCTTTTTAGAGCCAAAATGGAGTTGTCCCGGGTAGGCGAGTTGTCCCTAGCAGGGCATTTACAAGGCGCTACGGTTAACCTAGCGCCAGGGTAATCCTAGCAGTCAGCTAGGGTTACCCTAGCGCTAGGGTAACTCTAGCTGCCTTGTAAATGCGTTGTTGAAAATAAGAAAAAATGTGCGAGTGCCAATGTAGCCCTCTTGCTAGGGTAACCCTAGCAGTAGGGTTACCCTGCTTGCTTGTAAACAGGGCCTAAGTTTCTCATTAAGTAAGGGAAGATGTTTTCTTTCTCTCAACTGTAGTTTCCAGGGTTAAGATGTTACGCCAGATATTGTGCAAATCAATTTGAAGCCAAGACGATTCTCGATGAAAAACTTCGTCAGGGAGGCAGCGTAGCGGATTTTTTACAGGTAAGTCTTTCATTCAACCTGCATGAACGGTTTACCTTTAAGGGTCCTCAGGTTGCATTTTTTTTTCCTACTTTTCAATTTACTTTTTGTTGGAAAGAAGTATTATTACACAAAAACTCTGATAAATGTACTGAGGGGAAGTGAGGAATAAACACTATAAGAACGGCAAAACCTTGGGGGAGGGGGCAAGGATGGGCAAGGATGAGACCGAATATGAGGGTAGGAATTTCAGTGCAAATAACTTGTGAACAATGGGCTTCAAGATTTTGACAATGCATACTGTATCTTTAAAGTGGTACTATGAGAAAAATCGCATCTTTCCGTCGAAGACATTTTAAAACATAAATCGAGTAGTTGGGGATTGGAAAAGACTGAGTCGCATGGGAACAGAATTTTTTGCCGCCTTAGGTGTGTTTCCTGTAGAACTATCAGCCTACCAAATATTTATGGTCTACACTACAAATTAGCCAAGATAGCTCTATTTATGTACTTGATATAAAATTGGGTTGAGTGTATGACATCATCAGTCTTCTCATTTACATATTTTACACTTTTTTGCAGATATTTGTAAACGGTAAACGGCGTTTTTATTCTTTCATGGAATTATATGAGATACATTTTAAAAAATCAAGGGTTAAAAATTTTATCACAGTGCCACTTTACTAATGCATGATACGTATTGACTTGGAAGTTTGATCAAAGCATAATTGTGAAAATGAGATGAAGCACGGTGAAATTAATTCCCCACTCTCGACAGAAGCGTTAACGTCCCAGCACTGTTCCGTGAAAGATCACTGATGTAATATTACGAAAGAGAATTTATCACATCAAAGTCCTTGACCGACGATTATATAACCCCTCTCTTTGTGTCCCAAATGTTCGGACTGATGTTGCGCGGTGAGTTTTAATGGTTGGAAATGGCCTTTTTACTCGCGCGTGTCCATTTAGATGTGTTCACGGGTCCTTCGCGTGAGAGGCTGGGTGTGCTGGAATATACTTTGGTTTCTGTAACCGCAAACCACTCCATGTTCTTTTCAGAGATGCCGTGATTCGCCATTCAGTCGGAAGTTAGATCTCTGGAGCTTTCTAGGTAGGTCCTGCTGTTCTCACATCTCTTAAGCTTCTTTTTTCATTTAGAAAGGAGGTATTTCCGGTGATAAAGTGTGTATCGTCTTAGCTCTCACGCGCTTGTTTTCATTAATATCACCATTGTTCTACAAGTTCTTTCCTCCGATATTTACTCAGGGTAAGAGCGAACAAACAAACATTGCAAACTTCAAGTTCCCCCGTTCAACACATTTTTAAGCAAATCTAGTTAGGAGTATTGTCCTGATTTGCCAACAAGTTCTCCGAACTTGCACTAAAGGAATTACATGATAACAGAGAAGAGAATTTATGTTTTGAACTTAGCACAGTTCCGTTACGGAAGCTTGCACAGTTACGTGTTCCCGCTTGACCTCACACAAAGCCTTCGGTGTTATTGGCGCCAACAATGCGAATATTTTTTGTTTATCTTTGTGGTTTGACAAATAGAAGTTTTAATACGAAGGGCTCACGGAAGAAGAAAATGCCAGAAAAAAAATGAAGCAGTGATAGATCATTCTAGCAACTGGCTATTTGTCGTCCTTAAATTGAACTTCACAAACTGAAACCAAAGACCATGGACAAATTTGAAGTAATTGTAGTAAGAAGAATTCACTCTAACTCTAAGACTGTCAAGGGAGTTTTATAAAATTGTGAAGTTAAAAGCGGAAAGCGCTTATCTGCACAATCATTCAAGCAGGAATTTCTAAAACCTGTAAATCTAAAATAATTTCTTCATAATTGTTTTGAATGCAGCCTTAATTAAAAGCAATGCGAGAGAGACACCCCTGTTAAAACTGATAGTTCTTTACATTGTATGTTCTCCTCATTTCTTTCTTTTATTTGACGTGTCGCGCTTGTGCCTTTAAAGTCATTTCTATCTTTATGCGATCAAGTGAAAGCCAATTATGATATTTAGAAGTTAATCCCGGCGATAAGAGATGATTGCTAACAAGTTGTTTATCTTTGATTGCAGATTCGCCCAGGAGTCGCCTGGTGAAATATCCTTTAATGCTCAGAAGCATCCAAAAATACGTGAGTATTGCAATCAGACTCCTGTGGGCGGAATTTCCGGCCGTTTTCCCTGAGAAATAAAGTGGTTTTAGGGGAGGGGCCTCCCCATTTCTGGTTTTTCGATTTACTTCATTTCTACCCGCCTACGTATTTTACCCGTGGGAGGTTGTTTCGTCCGGTGTACAGTGTTTTGTTCCGCCACCGAACTTTCTCCATTTCCCCGTCACATTCACATACGAGTTAAAAGTTTCCACGCGAAGCACGTGCAACTCAGAGATCAATGAAGTGTATTTCATTGGTTGTTACTTGCTCGTGGATATCCGTTGCCTGTAGCAACTGCTAGTGAGAGACGTTACATACATGAATCTTCGTTGTGCTACGTTATCAGCTTGGAATTCTTAGGTTTTGACGGCGCGAAATATGAGAGGGGGCCGTTGAGAGTAGAAAAGGGAACAGTCATCTCTTTCTTTCAAATATCTTGTGTAAGGCGTTAATTTTCTTTTCCCCATGTTTTGTTGCAGACTCCAAAAGATCATTCAGACTGGCGTAAACTCGAAGAAGCGGTAAGTGATCTTTTGTTTTTTTTTGATAAAAAGAGTCCAATCACCGGTATTTTGGGTTAGTTTGACCACGTGAGTTATTTGCACTCCAATACCGCGACCGACTCCATTCGCGCCGAACTGTTTACGTGACACTTTCCGGCGTACCTTTTTTCCCTTAGTGTATTTCTTATCTAATTATACCCATAGGACCCGTGAATATTTTATTATTGTTTCGTATTTTATATATCCTTATTACACCTTAAATTTTTCACTTTTTAGCCTGATAATGGCGTGATGTAGCGCCGGAACGTCGTTCGCTTTTTTTTGCCGCATCAATTCAAATAAGTAAAATTAAACCTGAAAATAGTACTTCACTAAGATAGAAAAACGCCAAAGAGATAATAACAAACCATAAAGGAAAAAGGGTGGTTAAGGATAGAGAAGATTATCACGGATTACAAACGACGAATTTGAGAAATTTAGGCTGAATTTTCCAACATGCGCAAAACCATGACGTAACTCTTTAAGGGGAGGGGTCATATATGCGTATACCTCGGGCATTGTATTTTACCTTAAATCATAACCAGGCGAAAACTTTGACGAGACGATTCGAGTGATGAAACGCAGCTGAAAGGTGTTGTCGAAAAGCAGCCGCCGTTTCGTTTTTTAGGTCATCTCAGAACGAATTCCAAACTTAAACCACTGCAGCGAAGGAACCTAAATAAGTTCTCCTGTCACTTTTTGTAGATTTGTCGTTTACAAGACATTATCGAAGAAGTGGACAGAAAAACAGGAGAAGCAAAGGTATTCTTACATCATTTCATAGATAGCAATTTTCCAGATGTTTGTTAATTAAAAATTGAGTTTTTCAATTGTTGTTTCATTCTCTTGCAGTGTCAAGATGTGCTCAGCAGAATAGTTTTCCTGGATGATAGACAGGTATAGCACCTGTTTGTTTTTCGTCTTTGTATCAACAAGCGAAAACAGGTAGCTGGCGGCAAATGCGAGAAAACTGGTCACGAGAGCAGAGCGATAAGAAATGCGTGAAAACATAAAACCTGAACTGGTCGTAAGAGCGGCAAAATATACAACCAGCGACAACCTAAACACTGAAGTTGGCTGCAATCATCACTGAGCGCGGGAAAAACATGCAACCGGTGCCAAACGCGGGAAAACAAGTAATCAATACTGAGCGCGAGAAAACACGCAACAGGTGTTAAGCGCGGGGGGAAACAAGTAATCAATACTGAGCGCGGGAAAACATGCAACCGGTATCAAACGCGGAAAAAAGTAATCATTACTGAGAATGGGAAAAACAAGTAGTCAATACTGAGCGCGGGGAAAATGCAACCGGTATCAAACGCGGAAAACAAGTAATCATTAAGGTCGGCACACACGAGTATAGTCACAGGGACCAACTTGGACCAAAGTTGGTCCCTGCGACTAGTCCCACGAATTCAAACCAGTTTGAATTTTTGGGACAAGTCACTGCGACCAGTTCCTCAAGAAGCTTCGTGTGAACTGTTCGTGGGACAAGTCCCCGCGACCAGTCCCAACGTGTAAACACTTCACGGGACTTGTTGCAGGGACCAGTCCCCGTGTGTGTGCCGACCTTTACTGAGCGCGGGAGAATATGCAACCGGTGCCAAACGCGGGAAAACAAGTAATCATTACTGAGCACGGGGAACACAAGTGGTCAAAACTGAGCGCGAGAAAACATGCAACCGGTGCCAAACGCGGGAAAACAAGTAATCATTGCTGAGCGCGGAAAAAAATGCAACCGGTGCCAAACGCGGGAAAACAAGTAAGCTTCGCGCGAGTTTCTCTCGCACCTGATTGGTCGAAGAAAGGTCTTTGCTCTGATTGTTGTGGGCGTGTTTTATGTGTTGTCTTCTGTGAAATACGTAATAATCTAATCTTACACATTTTTATATTGTTTATTTCAGATGTGTCCTCATGTATTCAAGTCCAGAAAGCTTTTATGTAACGGAACACTGAGAAACAAACATGGAACGGTGAGAACTAAAGAAATTAAAGATTGCTTAGCCTTGTTCTAACATTGTGGGGTGTTTTTTATATCTCCGTCCCTCTCTGTTGTACTAATTGTTGCAATAATCTCTCTGTTAAATAGAAACTTCATGTGTTCTTGTCCGAGACAGTTTTTCTTCTTACTCGTCCAGCCACAAGGCAAGACAGAGCAAGTTATCAAGTCTTTACTCAGGTCAGTTAGATATTATTAGCTCGCTGCCTGCATTAAAATACAGAGCGATTTCCAATGAGTGCCGTGAAAACAAAACCAAAGTGATCACACTAGCCAATCACAAAGGATACAGACAAAACAATGAACCAATCAAAATTCAAAGTAATTACGTGCAGCCGACACAAATCGTAGGAAAACGTGAGCGAGCGAGTCACCCGCACTACTTGCGGGTCGTGGCTTCGCATATCACGCTCGCACTCTTACGACCCATCGCTCGCATGTGTGTTTGCGTTCTTTTTTGCGTTCTTCCCCTCGAATTGTTGAGCAAAAGAGAGACTGCTCGCAGTTTTAGAGAATTCAACAAGTATTTCGCACTCTTTTGTCCATGCGCAATTCACCAAATACACCCGCAAACCGCGAGAATTGCTTGAGCGTTTTGAAGAAACCCATTTTGGTGGTCGCTCTTTCATGTCGCTTACCTAATTATTAACATGACGCTTTGTCATCCACAGCCAATCCCAGTCGAGAATTTGTTAGTCGAAGATCTGTCTGACGGTGACGCCAGAATGGGCGGCTCATTCAAGACCGCGATATCAAGACTCGGTACAGGTGAATATATTTTTTGCTTAATTTTAATGTCTTGTAACTGGGAAAAGCCGATTTTCAAGGATGTTCTCGCAGTTTATCGTTGAAATACAGACACAGTATTGTGCCGCTCTTGTTAAAGGAGCTAGGTCACCTGGGGATGTTGTCTTGATGTACAGTAAAAACCCGCATGTAAGAACCTAGTGATTTAAGAACTTGCTGGCAGAAATTTCCCATTTTTATACCCCAAAATATAAAAACTTGTTTAGCCAAGCAAAATTTATTAGGTTCTTATATGTGAGTTATGGGATATTTTCATAAGCATTTTTAACTAAGAAGTATAACTTTGGTGACTTTGAGAAACAGAAAATTCTTCATTGCTCACAAATAAAAGACATGTAGATATATAGATAGTCTTGCACAAGGCTCATGACAAGACAGTCACAGTATAAATAAATGCTGTAACATAAAGGGCCAAACCTGTTTTTTCTGCTTGTTCAGGAATGGTTTCTACTGAAAACTTGAGAACCTAATTAAGAACCTAATGTAGCCTAAATTGCCAATAACTACCCCCAAATATACGAACCTGTTTTGCCAAACTTGGAAAAAAGTAGGTTCTTACATGCGGGTTTTTACTGTATCACCAAATTATCTGAACTATTAAACATCGAAAGAAACAACACAGTTCAACTTATCAACTTGAAAGTGAATAATTTGTTAACGATCCTTATCGTATAATATTTGCCAGTGTGACGGTCCGGTGAGGGTAGTTCTGACAAGAACTGTAGTTGGTGACTGACGTTTCGACAACCTGAGCTGAAGTCATCTTTAGAGTCAAGTGGTACTGTGATGATATGCGAAGCCACGACTCGCAACTTGCCGACAAACGATACCGCTTTGGTTACGCTTCGTTAACGGCACTCTTACCACCGTTTACAAAGACGAAATTGACGCTTTTCACGACCACCTTAACGAACAGAATGTCGACATCCAGTTTACCAAGGAAATCGAAGAAAATGGAAAACTTCCTTTTCTAGGCTTTGGTAAACCTCGACAACAACGAACTACGAACGACAGTGTACAGAAAACCGACGCATACCGACAGATTACTTGACAAATCATCCTACAACCCGACTTCACACAAAGCCACAACCAAAAAGACTGACGAGACGAGCGCAACTAGTTTGTGACACACCGGACAGCTTACGTGAAGAAAACAAACACCTTGAACGTGTTTTTCTCAAGAAAAACTACAACGCTGACGTTATTAGACAAAACATTTGCCGGCCTACTGAAGCTGACGCAACGAACAGGAACCCGACACCTGTTACTTCAGTGACTATATCCATCTCACTGCTATTACAGCCCTACAACGTCCGAGGAACCCTCAAAACGACACTTACTGACTAACGTTAAAGACAGGGACGAACCCAGCAATAGACAGGGAGCATTTTGCGAGATAAAATGTTCGGATTGCCAGGCTTCCTACATTGGTGAGAATGGCAGAAACCTTAACACAAGACTGACTGAACACAAACGAGCCACGAGAAATGGTGCTGCCAACAATCACATTGATGTGCGTCATCAACTGACGTACCGTAACATTGACTGGGACTCTACTCAATGCTTAACCTACAGTACAAACTATTTTCAGTGACTGACTCTGGAAAGCTGGTACACTAACTTAGAACAAACGCCTCTTAACAGATGTCAACAACTACCGGCGCCTTCCAAATGACTTATCCACGACGAAAACGAAACCGGCAAACGGACTTGTAACGGACCGAATTAATTTGAGTAGCATAAGACGGACGTCAAACCGACCAATTTGACCAACAAAAGACGGATCGAAACCGACCAATGACTGATGACAAACTTAACACGGGTCTTTCAGTAGGCTTTTGTACGTTATGCTAGCCTTTTTTCGAGCATTTTAGTGGCATTTTAATAACTTTACTTAACCTCTTCACTTAGGCATCACTGAAAGAGGACAAAGGATTAACTAGCCTGCGTTGCAGACAAACTAAACCCTGGTATGCCGGGTTTAGTTTGTCTGCAACGCAGGCTAAGGATTAACAGAACAGATCATTTAGAAAATTATCTTCAGCGTGTATTAAAACTTTTACATTCGTTGTTCTTAACTTGTTATACTAAGTATACGCGTTTGTTAAGCACTCTGAACTGTTAATTACGTTGCCACGTTAAAATTATGAAACATTTCAAAACCCCTATGTATGAGCATTAACCGAGTATTTTAGCGACGTTTTTTGGGAAACCGAGCATTTAAATGGAAAGAATGGAGCATTAAGGTGGAGCATTTTTGTGGGAAAACAGAAGCATAATGTACAAAAGGCTATCTTTCAGCCAATACCATCCTGGCTTAACAGACCAATCTCTTTCAACGGGCCAGACTTATAACATCATCGATTGACAAACACTATTCACTTGACTCTGAAGATGACTTCCGCTCGGGTTGTGGAAACGTCAGTCACCAACAACAGTTTTTTTCAGAACTACACTCACCCGGACGATCACACAATACGAACTACTGATACTCCTGGGTTCAAACCATTTACTATGTAACGATCCTTTTGTCTCAACAGCAAAGCACGTTTTCAGAGTATCAAGTACAGACGCAGAATATGGTCAATCTCACACACTGCAAGCCTCCACTGAGCAGGATAAAAAACAGTGGTTAATGCAATACGAAGTGTTATACCCCACCCCGAAAACTACAAGACCTATCTATGATGTCACGCACGTGTACCAACGTCACGCAACGCCTCGGGTCCGGATAGGAGCGTTGAGAAAAGCTAAACGTACACTTTGTTCTGAAGAAATTACGTGGGAGTGTACAATGTAACGAAATGTCCTCGTGGAAACTTTTTGCCATTAGTTCGGCCTGACACAGACTTTAGGTATACCAAATGAGCTTTGTCCAGTCCATTACCACCCGGGATCACGGATAAAAGTCAAAAATGAACTTTGACCCCTATAACCGATCGATTTTCAAATCCAGCCAGGAACAGTTTATGGGAATGAACAGATTGTTCATCTCGGTAAAAAAAAGAAAAAAAATGTTAACTGGTAATAGTTATGCCAAGGGCAAGAACTTACTGCGTCGCATGTTTTTGAAACTCGGACAAAACAAAGACAATAAAAATATAAGGGATGTTTTCTGTGGTCACACTTTCTCAACATTTTACATTCGCGGTGACAGACCTGGTAGCAAAATCTCCAATCCAATTTATGGCGAACTGTACAGTAAATTGTAAATGTTTGTTGTAATATTTACTGTAAAAATAGTGATTTTTCAAATGACTTGTTAAGCTGTAAAATTCAATATTGTTAGAACGGATCGTTGCTCCTGTAAATATTTAGCCAACCAATCGGAACTCGGCAATCACCGAAAAGCTCGGGAAAGTCAGGAGCAGTTGGTTATAAGAGCGGGAAAAGTCACGTGAACTCATTCACTGAGTTTTCAACGCATCTGATTGGCTTTGAGAAGAAAGTCTCTGCTCTGATTGGTAGGGGGCAAATGCACGAATTGCACGGACTTTAGTAAAAAAATTACAGTGGATGAAAATCTGTCCAGGTGACAAATTTAATACGTAATAATGCTTGGAGACTGATGTGCAGTCGTCTTGAGCAACCACTAGTGGAAATATTCTAAGAAGAGAAATATTTTATAGTTAACAAGCAATAATATATTGCATTTATAATGCAGTAAATAAAATGATAGCAAGTTTCTTTAAATTTATAACTGGAGTGTTTTAGTTGTATCTACAGTACTTAAGGGGTATTGTCACGAGGATTTTGCTGTTTTAGGTCAATTCTGAGCTAAAATCATTACTTTAAGGCTTTAATCATAAGCAAAAAGCTTCTGTAAAGCTACGACGAAGATATGAAATGAATTTTATCAGAGAGGGCTGACCATAATAAATTTCTTGAGAATTTTTTGAACGGGCGTGGCATCAAAACTTGAAAAAATTGGCCACTTTTTTCAGATTTCAATCCATTTCCATCCGTGCCATTCGTAGCGACAGGCGACAGGACACAGTTTCAGTACCTTCAATAGTCTTCGATAACAAAACTTGATCATTAGTTTTGAAATTCAACTGATATGAAGGCACCTAGCATTTTATAAAGTTGCCAAATAGCGTGCCGAGAATAACTAGACATCACGTCCTTTGTACACGCTCGACGCACTCCCAAACTTATTAAAAACTGTAAAATAGTTGTTACTAGAGAAATAAAATCTCTAAAATTCGCGGGGAGTCCGATATATATTTCCATCAACGATCCTCGTCAGTCGTCCTCCATTAAAAACGTGACAATGCCTTTAATTTCTGTGTATAATGCTCTTTCTAAAGGCTGGTTTTCTCTAGCGCATTAGACTGCAGGAAGTCTGTTTTTCTCTTAAAATTCAGTAGGAATGGCTCTAGCCTTAAAAGATTTTGGAGTCCGATACACACTCGTCTAAGAGACCCTAAGGCCGTTGTCATCACCTCTCCAGAGGAATTTGAAAATAAGGTTCACACTAATCTGTCACGCAAATGGAGTTTAAAAACGATCCCGGCATGGTAATCGCGTGTTTTCCCTGCCCGAGTTTAAACTCGAACAACAAATTTCAAATTTCTCCATCGCGGTGTGGGAAGAAAATAGTATTTGATGCGTTTACGAGAGTGAAAACGGCCTTTTTCAATTTCCCCGGGTGGAGTAGACTGAACCCAAGAGAAGAAACTGGGCGCCAGCAGCGTTCTAGGAAGTAAGATGCTGATAATTACAGGGTTGCCGCAGGTCAGGAAATGGTCGGGGAAAAATTCTTCAGACCAGGGAAAAGTCAGGGAATTTTTTGTCTTGAGTCAGGGAAAATTGTCATTTCAGTTGAGAAAATTAAATTTAACACGGTTAGTTGTTGAGATGTATAGTTACATGGCAACAAGGTAGTTAGAGCCTTTTGTCTGGAAACTTCCACAACAAAAGGCAGTTGATAGCTGCGTATGTGCTAATGAAAACCAGCCTCCACAGAGCACTGCAACAGGCCCTTAACGCTGAGGTTGAAGATGCTTTGTTGATGAAATGTGTCCTCTTTTCAAAGACCTTTAGATTTAAAACCTTTTGTGGGGTAAATATCCTTTGATCATTTTGAAAGCACAATGCTTAAGTCAACAAGATACCTTAACTTACATGAAATGCTAATACTACTTTTGATATTTTTAGTTATACATTGTACATGAGGTTTTCCAGATTAGATCTTAAACAATTACAGTCGAACCTCTATTGAGCGGCCAACCATTATTTTGGCGGCCAGCGGCCAAAGCACCGGAGAAACTGTCAGCTATACATTGTAATGAAACCTCTCTTCAACGACCGACCTCTATTAAACAACCCCGGCCATCTCAAGTAGTTTAAGGTCTGGATCAGAGGCTTTTACTGCTGAAAATAATGTATTAGTTATATTTCTAACGGTATAAATGACAATGGGACCAGATTTAGCACACATGTTTTAACGTCCTGAACATTTTTAACTGAGTAGAATTGGTACCTCTGACAGGTCACGTGACGTTTTAGCGGAAAATAGCCATTATTTGAGGAATTGGTCAGGCGCGGATCCATACCGGTTTCCACCGTTTTACGGAAATCGGTCAGAATTTTCATAATAATAAAAAATTAATATGTATACATTTGTAATAAAAGTCAACTGCAAGTTGAATCTCGAAATACTTTTGACATTTATTTTTTATTTATTCTTTTTTTGAAAGAGACAAGGGTCATGGATGCAGTCGAACCGCTCTATTTCGAACTCGGTTAATTCCCTTGGATTTACCCTTATGTTTTCAGTCATCTACTTGTCAAAAGCAGAGTACAAGAAGAAACTCCCAGGCGACCAACAAAGAGTGAGGTCCATCAAGCAATCGAGACTCTCTCACGCTACAGTTTGTTTGCCGCTGAGGGAGCCGAGATTCGAGGGCAAACAAGCCAGTTGTCACCCACGATCGACAAAAGTATTAGAAAAAAACAAAACCAACAGAACCTTCAAAGATTTTTCAATGCAACAGCATCTGCTGATTTTTATGCGTCGGCATATAATTACTGTATTATTATTTAATCAG
The DNA here is from genome assembly GCA_019787425.1 of Platygyra sinensis. Classification (NCBI taxonomy): domain Eukaryota; kingdom Metazoa; phylum Cnidaria; class Anthozoa; order Scleractinia; family Merulinidae; genus Platygyra; species Platygyra sinensis. The sequence continues at coordinate 53,475 of JAHPZR010043653.1, forward strand.
TGCCTTTCTTCAAACTGTGCTGATTCATTGTTACGAATTTCGAAACCCCGCTATTTCGAACTTTTTTCCATTACCCTTGCGACTTCGAAGTAACGGGGTTCAACTGTACTTTATGGCGGCAAAAATTTACAGCTGGGAACTAGTCTCCTGACGGCGGTCATGCCATCACATCATCGCCGCAGGCGTCTAGACCAAAATTAGATTTCCCCGACCTATTTGTGCAATTCTGCTTCTCGGTTAGGATTTTTTTGCCTTGCTGCACATTCATTACAACATAGACATTGACTTTGACGAAATAATTCGCAGATTTGCAAGGCTTCATCCAAGGAGAATGGAACATGCAAATATATTGACTGACTGACTCAAAAAGCCAGAAAAGGGCACTTTAGGTGGTTAAAATTGAAAAAATTTCCCTGGGGAGCATGCCCCCGGACCCCCCTAGAAGCTTGCGCCTTTGGCGCTCGTTTTGTGGTAAATCGGTCAACATTTTTACTAGATCCGCGCCTGTTGGTGGTGGCTTTTAGTAACATCTAGCAATAGTACGTTTTAGATGAAGGTCAATTATTTCCATCCTCTCACTTTTGGAATGACGGTCCCTCTTCGCAGAAAAAAAATTCGAGTGCAAGGTGCTTTTTTTCAACGAAATTCGACTTTTGATCATTTAATATCTTCTGAAAACTAAATCAAGGAAGATCATTCCAAACGTAGCAAGGTAGATAATTTAAATTTGCATCGAAAACGCTCATTTGTTGATCAATAGGACGGAAATTCACCAACAATTCTCCGATTTACCAAATTTTAACAAAATGATTACGTGACATGTCACGTGGTCAAAATAATATGTTAAGGAAAGGCAGGACGTCGAGTTTTATAAGCCTAATAATCAGGGAAAAGTTCAGCTTGGTAAAACAAATATAGCAAGAGATATAGCTGCTTTTTCCAAAATCCATTACCTGCTGATAGCTTTAGTAGATAAAGAATAAATGCTATACCGAGTAATTGCATTGTGACTAAACTTGATAGACAACAAATGCAAGGAATCGATGTTTATGTGCTTGTAATATTTCGATATAAATCTATATCATATTCGGACTAAGGCGGGATACAGGTAGCAGAGAAATTTAAATACTACGAGATTGCACAACATTATAATCACGTGAAAATGAAAAACAAAGAAACGAAACTGTCAAGAGAATAGGTGGAGTTCCCTACTGGCTTTTAAGCCATTGTTCAGAAATGGTGTTTAACGCTTGATATGGTAAGCTTCTTTATATAGTAATAGATTCCAGTTATCATCGCGATCTATTATGTTTGTGTTATCACGCACGGTTTGGGTGAAAAATTCTTTGTTGATTACAGTAGTAGATGAAATGTTCTCATTAGTAAAAATATCCGGTAAGTCGTATAAATCTTGTATGTGTTTGATATTATCACAATCGCGCAAGTGTTTATTTATAGCGCTTTCTTTGTCCGTGAGTGCATGTTCTTGTGTTCGGACAAGCAGAGTTCTGTTCGTTTTGCCGATGTACGAATAACCTGCGATCAGGCGTCCCTTATATTTTTTGTCGCGGCGGGAAGGTATATACCTTCCCGCAGCGACAAAAATGTAAGGGACGCCTGATCGCAGGTTAATGTACGAAGAATTACAACCAGGGCAGATGAATTCATAAACAACATTTGATTGGCTTAATTGCGGCGTTTTTGTCCTTAGTGCTTGTGAAGAAACACAATTTTGTGGTCTTCTCTTTTATTTGGATGTCAACATTCGGATCGACGAGACATCTCCGAAGCTTACGTTTAAGCTTCTTAACAAGTTGTGTTGTTAGGTCACCGACAAAACGCCGCAATTAAGCCAATCAAACATTGTTTATTGATTCATCTGCCCTGGTTGTAATTCTTCGTGTATCGGCAAAACGAACAGAACTCTGTTTGTCCGAACACAAGAACATGCACTTACGGACAAAGAAAGCGCTATATATAAACATCTGCGCGATTGTGATAATATCAAACACATACAAGATTTATACAACTTACCGGATATTTTTACTCATGAGAACATTTCATCTACTACTGTAATCAACAAAAGAATTTTTCCCACACCCAAACCCGTGCGTGATAACACAAGAAGCTTACCATATCAAGCGTTAAACACCATTTCTGAACAATGGCTTAAAAGCCAGTAGGGAACTCCACCTATTCTCTTGACAGTTTCGTTTCTTTGTTTTTCATTTTCACGTGATACTGTTGTACAATCTCGCAGTATTTAAATTTCTGCTACCTGTATCCCGCCTTAGTCCGAAGATGATATAGATTTATATCGAAATATTACAAGCACATGACATCGATTCCTTGCATTTGTTGTCTATCAAGTTTAGTCACAATGCAATTACTCGGTATAGCATTTATTCTTTAGATATAGCTGCCCACTGTGACCGTAAATCTACTTTACATTCCTGACCCAGGCCTTAAACAGCTTGAGTTGTTGTCGGCCCCTAGGGTGATTTTGTTTTATTTCTTACCTCTAATAAACAGCCAGGAAGATTTGAAGTTGGACGATTTTAGCCAGTTGAAAGCAAAACAATGACAATGTGGAATACTGGAAAAAACACATTGATAGCAGTATACATGAAACAATCACAACAGCGGTTTTCACGCTGAAATGGCCAAATTTAAATTATCTACCGTTGCTAGACGGGTGGAATGATCTTCCCTGAGTTTAAGTTTTTCAGAAGATATTAAATGAGATCATAAAGTTCGAATTTCGTTGAAAAAAAGCACCTTGCACTCGAATTTCTTTTCTGCGAAGAGGGGACTCGTCATTGCCAAAATTGAGAGGCTGTGAATAATTGACCTTCATACTAACACGTACTATTGCTAGAATAGTTTACTAAAAGCCCCCACCAAGCAGGCCGCGGATCTAGTAAAAATGTTTGAACCGATTTACCGGACCAAACGGTAGACGCCAAAGGCGCAAGCTTCTAGTGAGGGCGTCCCGGGGGCCAGTGCCGCCCCCCAGTGGACATTTTTTCAATCTTAACCACGCCTAAAGTGCACCTTTTCCTGGCCTTTTGACGTCAGTCAGATCAATATATTTTGCATGTTCCATTCTCCTAGGATGAAGCCTTGCAAAATTCTGACGAATTATTTCAGTCAAAAGTCAAGGTCTATGCTGTAATGGATGTGCAGTCAGAAGGCAAAAAAATCCTAGTTACAGAGACAGCAGGAATTGCACAAATAGGTCGGGGGAAAAAAAATTTCCTAAAATTTGCGTCTAGACCGCCTGCGGCGATGACGGTAGATGACAATGACCCGCGCGTCAGTGAGACCTAGTTCCCAGCCTGGGTAATATTTTGGGGGCCCGCCATAAAGTACAGTGGCAACCCGCTGCGTGCGTTCTCGAAACTTTGTCGCTTTAGCCTTAAGCGACAAAGTTTCGAGAACGCACGCAGCGGGTTGCCACTGTACTTTATGGCGGGCCCCCAAAATATTACCCAGGCTGGGAACTAGGTCTCACTGACGGCGCGGTCATTGTCATCTACCGTCATCGCCGCAGGCGGTCTAGACGCAAATTTTAGGAAATTTTTTTTCCCCCGACCTATTTGTGCAATTCCTGCTGTCTCTGTTTCTAGGATTTTTTTGCCTTCTGACTGCACATCCATTACAGCATAGACCTTGACTTTTGACTGAAATAATTCGTCAGAATTTTGCAAGGCTTCATCCTAGGAGAATCGAACATGCAAAATATATTGATCTGACTGACGTCAAAAGGCCAGGAAAAGGTGCACTTTAGGCGTGGTTAAGATTGAAAAAATGTCCACTGGGGGGCGGCACTGGCCCCCCGGACGCCCTCACTAGAAGCTTGCGCCTTTGGCGTCTTCCGTTGTGTCCGGTAAATCGGTTCAAACATTTTTACTAGATCCGCGGCCTGCTTGGTGGGGGCTTTTAGTAAACTATTCTAGCAATAGTACGTGTTAGTATGAAGGTCAATTATTCACTGCCTCTCAATTTTGGCAATGACGAGTCCCCTCTTCGCAGAAAAGAAATTCGAGTGCAAGGTGCTTTTTTTCAACGAAATTCGAACTTTATGATCTCATTTAATATCTTCTGAAAAACTTAAACTCAGGGAAGATCATTCCACCCGTCTAGCAACGGTAGATAATTTAAATTTGGCCATTTCAGCGTGAAAACCGCTGTTGTGATTGTTTCTGTTATACTGCTATCCATGTGTTTTTCCCAGGTATTCCACCATTGTCATGTGTTTGCTTTCAACTGGCTACTAAAATCGTTCCAACTTCAAATCTTCCTAGGCTGTAGTTATTAGAGGTAAGAAATAAAACACAAATCACCCTAGGGGCCCCGGGACAACAACTCAAGCTGTATTTGAAGGTCCTGGGATCAGGAATTGTGTACAAGTAAGATTTAACGGTCACAGGCTGGGCAGCTATATCTAACGAATAAATGCTAATACCGAGTAATTGCATTGTGGACTAAACTTGATAGGACAACAAATTCGCAAGGAATACGATCGTCAATTGTGCTTGTCATATTTCGTATAAAACTCTATATCAATCTTCGGACTAAGGGCGGGGATACAGGGTAGCGAGAAATTGAAATACTGCGAGGGATTGTACATACAGTATCACGTGAAAATGAAAAACACAGAAGAACCGAAACGTGCCAACGAGAATAGGTGGTAGTTCCCTACTGGCTTTTAAGCCATTTGTTC
>JAHPZR010043654.1:0-19253 GCA_019787425.1 Platygyra sinensis
TGATTCAAGGACAAGTGCACAGGACATGTTGGCTATGTGCAAAGTTTCCAAAGAAGATTATAACTGGGCTTTATCTATTTCTGCAGATTCTGATTTTGAGCTACACCTTAAAAGATCAGTGGACAGTTGCTTCATTAATAACTACTTTGAAGCAGGAATAAAAGGTTTCAGCCTGTTTTTAATCAGTACAAATGCATAACGTACGTGTGCTCTTATTTTTCAAAAGACGCGAGACCGAATGTTATCAAGCAATAATTAACGCAGCAAGGGAAGCTAAGGACAATAATTTGAACATCAGAGAAAGTTTGAGAAAGGTTGGTACAGCATTTTTGTCTTGTAGAGAAGTTAGCGCTCAAGAATGTGCTTACAGACGCATGCCTGAACTTTGGTTACGAAAGACCTTTCCTTGCATAGTGTTTGTAAATACTGGTTTACCAGAAGAAAGATGCCGAGTTGCTAAATCTCAAGAGCAAATTGAAGCTGTAGATGACGAGAGTACTTATATTTTCATGTCAAATATAATCGAACGATACAGTGATCGGCCAAATATTGTTGAGCAGTTATGCTTAGCAGAATTTGCAGCTTATTACTATAAAGACTATAAAAAAGACCCTGATGAATTTAATGATGTTCAACCTAATGTACTTTCTGATGATTTAGTAGAATCGAACCATGTCTTTAACTGTGAATCCATTTTTCCACCACTGAATATAAAGCTCAATAATGGACAAGAAACAATGAAGCGTCGTAAGATTAAAGCTGTAATAAGATTTCACACACCTAGTAGGGCAAAAGAGCCTGAAAAATTTTACCACTATTTGCTTATGCTTTATTTTCCATGGCGAAAAGAGACTGACCTTCTTGCTGATGATCACTTATACTTAACAAAATTTGAGGAGTCTGAAGTTTTTAGCAAAGTAGAAGCAAATAGGAGAACATTTGAACCAAATGCCGAGGCCATCGACATCGCGTTACAGATGGTTAGTGAGAATCGAGTTAGAGATCTTCAATCATATGATCCTATTAATGATCAAGAAAACGAGGACTTGTCAAGCGAAGCAACGAATAGCATAGATGATGAATGTCATGTAGATTTACCTAAGGAAGTGATATCACTGCCACCTGAAACAAGCCAAACATTTCCAGGAATAGCTACTTTTAATCAACCATCTGCTATTAGCGATGACGAACTACGTGATGCTGTAAGATCATTAAATGTAAAACAGCGTATTACGTATGATGTTGTGTTGTCTTGGTATAGAAACTTGATCAAAAGTGTTAATTGCCTCACTAAGCAAACTATTGAGCCTATCCATATATTTGTTACTCGCGGTGGTGGTGGTGGTAAAAGCCACTTAATAAGAACAATTTATCATACTGCAGTGAATATGTTTAAGTGTAATGCGGTGAATCCATCTTTACCAACAGTTCCGCTAATGGCACCAGCTGGTGTTGCAGCTGTTAATATTAGTGGCACGACAGTCAATACAGGTCTAGCTATTCCGAAACACGCTGGAATTAATTTACCTCCGCTAACAGATCAAAAGAAAACATTATTGTTAAGCCTCAGTTTAAGTGAACTAAAACTGTTGATTATTGATGAAATATCGATGATTTCAAATAATAGACTACTGCATATCCATCAAAGACTGAAGGAAATTTTTGGAACTTCAGGTTCAAAGATATTTGCTGGTATAAGCATTATTGCTGTGGGTGATTTACATCAACTACCACCTATCCAACAAAAACCTATTTTCTGCAAATTTGGTAATGATGTGTACAATTTGTCACATCCATGGCACGAATTCAAGATGATAGAACTGGTTGAAATCATGAGGCAAAAGGACGATCAGCCTTTTGTTGAGCTCTTAAACAGACTGAGGGTTGCTCAACACACAGAAACTGACATAGACACCATTCAATCTAGGGCAGTTGATGTAAATGACAAAAATAATTATCCTTTGAATGAATTGCATGTATGGGCTAAAAATAAACCTGTAATGGACTACAACAATCAACGACTTCAAGAAATTTTGATGCCTCTACATGTTCTTCAGGCTGTGGACCGATATCCAAAGAATGTATCCAAGTAAGAAATTGAAAGAATTCTTTCAAAAGGACGCTCTTACACAGGTGGTCTAGATTTGGAGATATCTATTAAAGAAGGGGCTCGTGTCATGTTAACAAACAATGTTGATATCTCTGATAGACTCATAAATGGACAGATAGGTACTGTAGCACGAATTTTAGTGAGTGAAGTATCTCATAAGCCCACTATTGTCTACATTAAGTTTGATGATGAAGATACCGGTAATTTGGTTATTGATAAATCTGGTGATATGTTTGCTATAGAAAACAAAGTTGTCCCTATTAAACCAATCTTAGCTAAGATAAAGTTGAATCCTGGAAAACGTTCGTCACCAGAAATAGAAAGATTGCAGTTTCCATTAGCTTTAGCTTGGGCATGTACTATTCATAAAGTTCAAGGGTTAACTTTAAACAAAATTGTTATAAGTTTTGACTTAAGAAGATATAACGAAGAGACAAAATTCCCTGTTACTCCGAGTTTCGTGCTCACGCACTCATCAGACAGTATTTAATGGAGAATAAACCTAGGTTTATTCTCCATTAAATACTGTCTGATGAGTGCGTGAGCACGAAACTCGGAGTAACAGGGAATTTTGTCTCTTCGTTATATCTTCTTATTCAAAGCTCTACACTTTAAAAGTGTATTGAGCACTGTTTAATGGCATTAGCCACTTTATTACACATATAAGTTTTGACTTATTTAAACAAAGGTCATTTAATTATGGACAAACTTATGTTGCCTTGAGCCGCGCCACTTCCCTTCAAGGTCTTTATGTTCTTGAAAAACTGGAACGCAAACATATCAAAGCAGATCCAAGAGTTATTGAAGAGTATGAAAGATTGCAAAATACATCACCGCTAGAAGAGAATGATAGTTTTCAAGTACAGGAACATGACCCTGTTATACCTATTGTCCTTTTAAATATCAGATCACTTCGAAAGCACAGTATTACCATTAAATTTGATAAAAAAAATTTTCAACTGTGATATGTTGCTTGTCACAGAAACTCAACTTAGGACATCAGATTTAGACAATGATATTCAAGATCATCTATATCCTTTTATATTAAACAGGCAAGACAGTCATGACAGATATTCCAGCCTAGCTTTCTGTATCAAAACAACAGTGAACATCAATGAGAAAGAGTACTTTCCAGTCATAAATGGCTTAATGTTCACAACAGTTTTTCTAGTAGAGGAAATGTGAAATGAGATTTTTGTTGCTTTACAGAAAACAAGCTTCTAATGTACAAGATTTTGCTGACGATTTAAATCATATTGTAAATTGGTACACAATTGATGTAATACTTGGAGATTTTAATATTAATTACTTTGATGAAAAAGAATCACAATATTTAAAGAATATTTTGGAAAGTACATTAGGTTATCAGCAAATTGTGAGTAAACCAACATTCTTATCAGGGAGTCTTCTTGACCACGTTTACATCAAAGCACATAGATTTAAAAGTGTTGATAATAGTGTGATTGGTGTTTACTATTCAGATCATGACGCAGTTAAAATCCTCTTTCATTTGTGATGTAAATAATACTTTGCAGTTAACGATACATCTAAGTTGTCTGAAGGCTATAAAATAGTTGTTGTATAAGTTAATTTTATGCCAAAGAAAGAAGAAAAATATCATTTAATGTGAACAATAAATTCAATGAATGGAGAGCATAAAGTGAATGCAGTGAGTAACACAGAAGTCCGATTTTAGTTCACAGCAGTCTGTGCTGTGCACAATGTGAAGAATCAAGTTCCCTGGAACACCATTAGGTAAGTGTCATCTTTAATTTATAAGTTATATTGACCTTTAAATTCAAAATTTTTATAAAGATGGTTTAAAATTAATTCATTGAAATCATTACATAATTTGAATTATATTTATTTACATATGCAGTCATTTAGGCCAACATGACAGGACGGAAAACGCGTGCACTGTAAGTACTTCCCGTTGTCTCATACAAAGCCTTTGAAAAGTTTTCTAAGGCTTTGTATGGGACGTCGGTAGGTACTTACAGTGCATTCATTTTCTTTCCCGTCATGAAACATGATGTTTAAATTTTAAAAAAAAAACATTATATGTAGATTTAACTAAAAAACTGGTATTTATCATAATGTTATCTTACATGTATGGTCATGTAAATCAATCATCTTCTTTGTCAAAATTGCAAAAGTTAAACACTCTGTTCTTTGTTTGTGATAACTTCTAGATCGACGGAATTGTACCACATTGTATCACTATCTCAGTGATTAATAAAGTGCACATGTAAGCAGCAGCAAGTGAAAATCAAGTGTTACATGAACCAATGAACATCTCAATCAACGAAGAAGAATTACTTTTACACTGTACATCCCAAATGTGGAAGTCATGAAGACTTTATTGACAGAATAGTACCACATTGTATCACTATCTCAGTGATGAATAAAGTGCACATGTAAGCAGCAGCAAGTGAAAATCAAGTATTACATGAACAAATGAAGATCTCAATCAACAAAGAAGAATTATTGTTAAATTGTACATCCCAAATTTGGAAGTCATGAAGACTTTTAAGTTTATCTTTTACCTTTGAGGGTTGCTAGCGAACCGTATGTACGCTCTTTTCAATACAAAGTGTTAAATTACATCCTCTACACAAATGATCGTCTTTTTAAAATAGGGTACGTATCAAATCCAAACTGCACCTCTTGTAAAGAGAATCGAGAAACCATTCATCATATTTTATTTGAATGCTCTTTTTCTAAGTGTTTTTGGAATATGGTGTCCTCTTGTACATTAAATAGGCTTAGAAGTTGCGGGTGCCTCTCGATACGTGACATTATGATACGCATTCTGAAAGAGGGAATAGATCTGATTAACTATATAGTAATTTTAGGAAAAACGTATCTGTGGACCTGTAGGTGTAAAGGAATTATTCCCATCTTTTATCATTTCAAGAAAATTTTGGAAATCAAATATGAAACAGAAAAATACATAGCCTTTAAGACAAATAAGATCCGCCAGTTTAAAAAGAAATGGGAGATGTTTGAGGTGTTTCATTTGATTTAAATTTGATTTAATCTTAATTAAAAGTATGTAATTGTCAATAACTTTGTAAGCAGTATTTCTTTCCTTTATTCCATATATTTTCAATTTAGTTATTATATTGTGTGTTGTAAAAATAATGATGTATAAATAATAATGTATAAATAATAATTCTTATTATTTTGTGTAATGTAAAAATAATGTTGTCTAGATAAATACTGCAAAAAGGTTTGAATAAAAAAGGGAAAAAAAAGGTCGAAAAATAAATAAATAATTGATGGTGCAGTATTACAAGAACCAATGAAGATCTCAATCAACAAAGAAGAATTATTGTTATATTGTACATCCCAAAATTAATGTAGAAGTCATGAAGACTTTTTATGAGTCAAACAACTGATGGTGCAGTTTACTTGAAGGCAACAGAAAGAAAATTTTACAGAGAAACAATTATACAATTATGAAAAAGCAAGGATGAAACCATACTTGAAGGGCAATGATATTCAATGGTAGTGGAATCAGAATTCTCTTACGAGCATTGCCTTTTGCATCTAAGCTTAGTTATGTTTCAACAATTAATGAATACCAAGGTGTTATAATAGGACATTGGTTTCTTTTTGTTTTGACATTTTTTGTCGCTTCACTCGTGTTTACAAAGGGCACTTCATGTTGTGTTATCAGGAGCAATTTAAAGAAGGGTAGAGCCGAAGATCGTGCTATGGCAAATTTTAAGAGGTCATAGGGCTGCATGATTTCCGCTGTTGTATACATGATGTCGCTTTGCCGAGTTTGACACCTCTGTAATTTGCCATGTGTTTTTGGCTCATTTGTTTCGCAACATATGTTTTTATATCTCCAAGCATTTGCTTTTGAGGGACAAGATATGACGTTTTTTGTTTACGTGTTGCTTACTTGCATTCTATATTGTGACGCCGGGCCCGGCTGTGATTAGAACTGTTGGCCTTCGTAAGTTTTTCATCGGAGCCCCCATGGCTTTACTTCGAGAAAGCTATACGCTTGTCTAGAGAAATTTTTATGTTTCTTGCCGCTATCTGATCGAGCTGATGTTTCTGGCGCTCGATGTATAGGTTTATTCCTCCTTTGATCGCTCTGCTACCACAGGATTCAAATGCAGCTCTTTACACGCAAGTCTGTTGACTGTTTTGCGTGTTGTATATGCCATTGTTCGGCTTAGTTTCATGTTTCATGTTACACTTCGTTCTCTGATTGGCTTATTTAATTGATTCATCAAAAGTGCTAACAGTGGGCGGCAAGCAAAAACCATACCAAATGTAAAATTCAACTCGACTCTTCACCAATCCTCTCACGGCTTCGCCACTCGCGTTCTCAGCTTCGCAACCAAAGCAAATGCACTCGCGCGAGAAATCCCGCCAGCTACGCAGGCTACTTCTTGAACAGTGGCTACTAATCGACCTTAGTCAGTTTAAGTTGTACTTATAACAACTTTAATTTTTTTTGGTCTGTAAATCTAGTCATAATGATATCCCAATAAATACTCTTTTCAAATTGTAGTTAAGAGGTTCTTATTGCATGATTTTAAATGTCTAATACAAAATCGATGCAGGGGCACCAAGAAGGCAGCTTAGGTCAAAAAGGCAACTTGGGAAATACACGAAGAAGCTACAGGTAACATGCAGATGAGTCCTATTCGATCTGTTGTTGATTCAAATCACTCTACTTGATCCTGTTGCGTCCTGGAAAAACATTCGAGCATCAGATCTTTTAAAAAACCAATTAGGTAGCCGCATTCATATTTGAACACCAGAACAGCTTGAATGGTATGCGGACAGGCGGAATTTTTTAGAGATCGTCCCCTCGCATGCAACTCGCGCTTCACGCTCGCCTCGTGTTTGCGTCGCTTTTTCGTTGCTTTTGCCTTTGCCCCCCTGAAATACACAAACAGTTACGCCTATTCTGCAGGCTAAGGTCGTAATACCAATCAAAATTTGTCGCACTTTCATGGTAAGCCAAACACGGCTTGCCATATTGTTACCATTGGAAACCAGCCAGCTTGACCTTGACAACAGTATCAAACCTAGTCGCGGTCTCAAAGTGGGCAGTGGTTGTACTACAGTGGAACCCCGATACAACGATCCTCGATATAACGATATCCCCAGTATAACGATAAATATGCTATGTCCCGGCAAAAGTTACAGTAAAATGTACAGGACAGAACCCCGATATAACAATATTCTCGATATAACGATGAGTTTTTAGCGCACCGTGCGTAAAATCTTCTCCGATATAACGATATTACAGTATCAGTACTTACAAAACGTTGAATTTAATACAATAACATTACAGTAATCGAGTACAGTAATCTGTAACGTTTCTGTCATCACCTTCCAGTTTACGATGCCTCTTTATCCTCCTTGTCATTTAATAGTTCTTTCAGTTTTAGTATTTTTGACTCCTTCTTGTGACAAAACGTATACATCGCCGGGATTTCAAGGCCTATGCCTTTGTTTCTGCGTTTTCCTGTAACTTGAACGGAAATCTGCCCTCCATGTTTCAAAAATAAATGAAAGATTCGTGACAGTGGCAGTGGCACGTGGCCGACGATGACTTGCTTGCGCTTTCTTTTGCCTTCCATGCGTTTTATGGCAACATGAGTATGGCGAGGATTGTGTTTCCCTTTTACGATTCATACCATAGACTTTGTTGTGTAACCTTGATAATAGCCTGCGAACAGGCTCCCGGTTCGGTTGGTTTAGGGTGAGATAGACTAGTGTACTCTAGGGCGAGCGGGACGAGCCGAGAGCGGTCTGGTGAGGAGGGAGTGCGCAGGGGAGCCTGTAGACATTCCATTGATGCCGCCGTTCCATGATACCAGCTCCTGGTATCAACATCTGATTGGTTGCATCGATGACTGTAGACAGCTCTGAGATAAATAATTGACAGATTTTGACAACTGCTTGTAAATTAGCATAATTCTTGCCGAGACCGTCAACAACGGCTTCCTTGTGCAATGCACAGTTCACTTAGGACGAATTTGAAGCGGCTATGAGCAATTCTTTGCAAAATTTTCGCCATTATCTCTTGTTTGAAACGTGAGCAGAAGCTGCGCCTGGAAACTGTGGCGTAGAAGCGCGATGTTTTCGGAATTCTACGGACTGGTTTCGGGAAGAGCCTAATTTTTCCATTGCTGCCGCGTCTGTGACGGTAAATAAAATAGACAGACCAAACACGACTCCTACGTTTAGATTTGCCGTTTATCAGTTTCGGTCTTTCGACCTTTTTGTCGCTTCACTCTTGTTCATGAAAGGCATTTCGTATTGTGTTATAAGGAGAAAACTAGAGCCGTTAGATAGTGTTAGGCAGCAAATTTTAAGAAGTCATATAGTTCTGCATGATTTCCGCTGTTATCTGCGTGTTGCTTCGTTGAGTTTGACACCTCTATAATTTGCCATTTGTATTGTTTTGGCTCATTTCTATAGCAAGATTTGTTTTTTAAGTCTCCAAGTATTTGCCTTTAAGGGAAAAAATATGATATTTACCGTGAACGTGTTGCTTACTCGCATTTTATATTGTGACGCCGGGCCCGGCTATGATTAGAACTGTTTGCAAGTACAGTAGGTAGATTCTTATCACGGGTGTCATATTTGCCCACCTACGTTTTCCTTCGTAGCTTTACTTCGAGAAAGCTATAGGCTTGTCTAGAGAAATTCTAATGTTTCTTGCAGCTATCTGATCGAGCTTATGTTCCTGGAGCTCGATGTATAGGTTTATTTCTCCTTTGATTGTTCTAGTGCCACAGGATTTAAATTTAACTCATTACGCGCAAGTCTGTCGACTCTGTTGCGTGTTGTATATGCCATTGTTCGTTCGGCTTAGTTCTACTTGCCGCCCAGCACGATCTAACGGCTCTAGTTTTCTCCTTTTCTCGTAGGAGTCGTGTTTGGCCTGTCTCCTTTATTTACCATATTACGGTAGATTGTTTTAAAAAGCCGATTCATCAGCGCAGGGAAACCCATCAATTTTGACAGGTTATTACCTCCTTGACAGATATGTAACAGGCTAATCACCAAGGGGCGGAACGTCACATTGAAAACAATAGGGAGCTTAAGCATGCGCGTTTTTGAGACGCGGACGTTAACCGGAAGTGAGTTGTTTTCAATTTTAACTTATCCTCACACATTACCACATTCACATTGCTAAGAATCTTTTCTCCTTTAGAGACGAGTAGTATAAAAATCTGGGAGAAAATGCTTTGCTAGCAGGCGAAACGTTTTCTTCCGGTTGCCGTCCGTGTCTCAAAAACGTGCGTGCTTAAGCTCCCTATTGTCTACAGGGTCCCTCGCGTCCCACTCGCTTCGCTCGCGGAGTCACGACGCTCCGACTCCCACTCGCTCGCCGAATTTTTTTTTCCGACTTCGCTGGGAGCCTGTATGTTCGCAGGCTACCTTGATAACGTCTAATGCTTTGCAAATTGTTTACAGTGCGTTTACTGAAACCGGGGCCACCCAGACAACGAAAACCAATCAGATGGCAGAACCGAAACAATAGATTCAAACATTTTCAAATCCAGCCAATCAAATGCCTTATTTTCAAATGCGGCCAATCAAACGCCCGGTACAAAACAATGAAATCTCAACTTGTTCGTAGTGATGCTCTCGACTACGGTGTCTGCGTAGTAAAATGTCAAATCGTTAGAAAATTTTAAGTTACTTTACTTTATATTTTTTATATAACGGTGGTAAGTTCATTATCTTGACCGTTTTCAACTGTGAACGTACGGCCACAAAATTTCTTCTTTACGGTTTTTTGTTTCGCTCCTGTTGTCTGTGCGTGTTTCTATTTATACACAGCTTTCGGTTGTCATTACCGTGAAATTCACCACGCAGTTCTCGGAAAAACGATTGCGTGCACTGTCTCAGCAGCTGTACAATTCGGAGTTTGAGCTTCCTTTCTGGGTTATCACTGTATTGAAATAACATCTTCATCGAAAATTCTTTCTGCGTCATACTATCTAAGCCTCAGCGTGTAAAATTACTAAGCAAAAGCAAACGACGGCGCCATTGGAACCTTCCCTTCTCAGAGACCATTTCAATGGTTTCTTTGAAACAGTCGCGACAATATTCAAGCCCTAAACCACACACTCTGGCGGTATATTATATTGACGACTGACATTCTTACGCAGCTTTTCTTTTCATATATTTTCTAAACCAACCAACTGCCCCTTAGAAATTGCAGCATTCAATCATGGGCTCCTGATACAATAAAATTCAAGCACGCGAAAGTGCTAACGGTTTGAACATGACAATTTATTGATAAGCGACACCGTAGTCGTGTGAGCATCACAAAGAACAAGTTCGAATTTCATTGTTTTGTACCGAATATTTGATTGGCTGGATTTAAAAATGTTAAAATCTAATGTTTCAGTTCTGCAATCTGATTGGTTTTCATTGTCTGGGTGGCCCCGGTTTCAGTAAACGCACTGTAAAGACATTGCTGCGTGCTTGAAACGCTACATTTGTGAGTCATTTGATACTCATAGACATTATAAGTCTAATTAAACAATATGAAGTAAAAAGTACATGTTAATTTTACCCCAATAAAACGATATTTTCGTTTATTTTACGGCAATATCGTTATATCGGGAGTCTCTTTATAACGATCTAATTCCACTGCTCCCTTGGCATATCGTTATATCGAGGTTCCACTGTAATTACTAACTTACCGAACACAGCATATTTTGACGAACAGGGCCGAAAATGACGCGAGCGCGAAGCCCGAATTGCGTGCAGGTGCAGAACAGCTTAAATAATGCTGTGCGGACAAGCGGGATTTTTTTGAGATGCTCCCCTCGCACGCAGTTCGGGCTTCGCGCTCTTCTCGCGTTTGTCTCGCGTTTTCCTCGCTTTTGCTTCGCTTTTGCCTCTGCCTCCCTGAAATACACAAAAAATAAGCCTATTCTACAGGATAAAGTCGTACTAGCACTCAAAATTTGGCACATTTTCATGGGAAGTGAAACACGGCTTGTGATATTGTTACCATTGGAAACCAAACTAGTTGCCCTTGACAACACTATCAAATTTAGTTGCGCCTTTGTACAGTAGTACCGCAATCAGCGGTTATTCTCCAGTCGCTCCGTAAAAATTCTTTTTGGCGTGCAAAGGACTGAGGACATCCTTTGGCGTGCACTATAGTTGTGATTTGTCAATATTTTCTGGATCTTTCCCTCCAGCGGCGATATACAAGTACTCCTTCGCACTTTTTTTAACTTTTTGGATATATTTTGTGGCTGCTTTAGCCAATCAAAAAGCTAGAAATGCAATAGTCGGAGCTTAGAATTTACTAATCAGAGATAGTCGATTGCCACTCTACATGCATATATTAAAGTAACTGTGCACATACTTCAATATCATTATGTATTCCATCATCCAAGACTTGTATTAACAGATTTTTTTCCATTTTGATTCACATACATGAATTTCTCTGTAGAACACAAACCATAATTCAACTACTACTTGTCATGTAGTAAATCACAAAACCATTTTTTAGCAAAATATGCATGAATTTTTCATTTATTAATTATGAAATTAATTTTGCACACAAATGTACAAAAGAGTAACTGGACAGTTATGATTTCTTTGTTGACAGTACACCATTTAAGATATACCATAGACTAAGTCTCTTGCTTGTAAGTTCTTTTCATATGCTAATTACAATACATTGACATGTAACTTGACATGTATTATAAAAATCTTTTTCTTGTAAATATTGACATATCTATTCTCTTTATAAAAACAAAGCTGACAATAATACAAAGGAAATTATTCAACATATATTGTCATCCAACTACTCTATTGAATATAGAGAAGATCGTCATGCTTATTTTTTTTTTTCAAACATCGATTTGGGGTATGACTGTCAATCTGCGAAGCAGTGACTATAAATTTTATGTTACTCACAGTGATCTGGAAAAATGTCAAAACTAAAAGAAACCAATGTCCTATTATAACACCTTGGTATTCATTAATTGTTGAAACATAACTAAGCTTAGATGCAAAAGGCAATGCTCGTAAGAGAATTCTGATTCCACTACCATTGAATATCATTGCCCTTCAAGTATGGTTTCATCCTTGCTTTTTCATAATTGTATAATTGTTTCTCTGTAAAATTTTCTTTCTGTTGCCTTCAAGTAAACTGCACCATCAGTTGTTTGACTCATAAAAAGTCTTCATGACTTCTACATTAATTTTGGGATGTACAATATAACAATAATTCTTCTTTGTTGATTGAGATCTTCATTGGTTCTTGTAATACTGCACCATCAATTATTTATTTATTTTTCGACCTTTTTTTTCCCTTTTTTATTCAAACCTTTTTGCAGTATTTATCTAGACAACATTATTTTTACATTACACAAAATAATAAGAATTATTATTTATACATTATTATTTATACATCATTATTTTTACAACACACAATATAATAACTAAATTGAAAATATATGGAATAAAGGAAAGAAATACTGCTTACAAAGTTATTGACAATTACATACTTTTAATTAAGATTAAATCAAATTTAAATCAAATGAAACACCTCAAACATCTCCCATTTCTTTTTAAACTGGCGGATCTTATTTGTCTTAAAGGCTATGTATTTTTCTGTTTCATATTTGATTTCCAAAATTTTCTTGAAATGATAAAAGATGGGAATAATTCCTTTACACCTACAGGTCCACAGATACGTTTTTCCTAAAATTACTATATAGTTAATCAGATCTATTCCCTCTTTCAGAATGCGTATCATAATGTCACGTATCGAGAGGCACCCGCAACTTCTAAGCCTATTTAATGTACAAGAGGACACCATATTCCAAAAACACTTAGAAAAAGAGCATTCAAATAAAATATGATGAATGGTTTCTCGATTCTCTTTACAAGAGGTGCAGTTTGGATTTGATACGTACCCTATTTTAAAAAGACGATCATTTGTGTAGAGGATGTAATTTAACACTTTGTATTGAAAAGAGCGTACATACGGTTCGCTAGCAACCCTCAAAGGTAAAAGATAAACTTAAAAGTCTTCATGACTTCCAAATTTGGGATGTACAATTTAACAATAATTCTTCTTTGTTGATTGAGATCTTCATTTGTTCATGTAATACTTGATTTTCACTTGCTGCTGCTTACATGTGCACTTTATTCATCACTGAGATAGTGATACAATGTGGTACTATTCTGTCAATAAAGTCTTCATGACTTCCACATTTGGGATGTACAGTGTAAAAGTAATTCTTCTTCGTTGATTGAGATGTTCATTGGTTCATGTAACACTTGATTTTCACTTGCTGCTGCTTACATGTGCACTTTATTAATCACTGAGATAGTGATACAATGTGGTACAATTCCGTCGATCTAGAAGTTATCACAAACAAAGAACAGAGTGTTTAACTTTTGCAATTTTGACAAAGAAGATGATTGATTTACATGACCATACATGTAAGATAACATTATGATAAATACCAGTTTTTTAGTTAAATCTACATATAATGTTTTTTTTTTAAAATTTAAACATCATGTTTCATGACGGGAAAGAAAATGAATGCACTGTAAGTACCTACCGACGTCCCATACAAAGCCTTAGAAAACTTTTCAAAGGCTTTGTATGAGACAACGGGAAGTACTTACAGTGCACGCGTTTTCCGTCCTGTCATGTTGGCCTAAATGACTGCATATGTAAATAAATATAATTCAAATTATGTAATGATTTCAATGAATTAATTTTAAACCATCTTTATAAAAATTTTGAATTTAAAGGTCAATATAACTTATAAATTAAAGATGACACTTACCTAATGGTGTTCCAGGGAACTTGATTCTTCACATTGTGCACAGCACAGACTGCTGTGAACTAAAATCGGACTTCTGTGTTACTCACTGCATTCACTTTATGCTCTCCATTCATTGAATTTATTGTTCACATTAAATGATATTTTTCTTCTTTCTTTGGCATAAAATTAACTTATACAACAACTATTTTATAGCCTTCAGACAACTTAGATGTATCGTTAACTGCAAAGTATTATTTACATCACAAATGAAAGAGGATTTTAACTGCGTCATGATCTGAATAGTAAACACCAATCACACTATTATCAACACTTTTAAATCTATGTGCTTTGATGTAAACGTGGTCAAGAAGACTCCCTGATAAGAATGTTGGTTTACTCACAATTTGCTGATAACCTAATGTACTTTCCAAAATATTCTTTAAATATTGTGATTCTTTTTCATCAAAGTAATTAATATTAAAATCTCCAAGTATTACATCAATTGTGTACCAATTTACAATATGATTTAAATCGTCAGCAAAATCTTGTACATTAGAAGCTTGTTTTCTGTAAAGCAACAAAAATCTCATTTCACATTTCCTCTACTAGAAAAACTGTTGTGAACATTAAGCCATTTATGACTGGAAAGTACTCTTTCTCATTGATGTTCACTGTTGTTTTGATACAGAAAGCTAGGCTGGAATATCTGTCATGACTGTCTTGCCTGTTTAATATAAAAGGATATAGATGATCTTGAATATCATTGTCTAAATCTGATGTCCTAAGTTGAGTTTCTGTGACAAGCAACATATCACAGTTGAAAATTTTTTTTATCAAATTTAATGGTAATACTGTGCTTTCGAAGTGATCTGATATTTAAAAGGACAATAGGTATAACAGGGTCATGTTCCTGTACTTGAAAACTATCATTCTCTTCTAGCGGTGATGTATTTTGCAATCTTTCATACTCTTCAATAACTCTTGGATCTGCTTTGATATGTTTGCGTTCCAGTTTTTCAAGAACATAAAGACCTTGAAGGGAAGTGGCGCGGCTCAAGGCAACATAAGTTTGTCCATAATTAAATGACCTTTGTTTAAATAAGTCAAAACTTATATGTGTAATAAAGTGGCTAATGCCATTAAACAGTGCTCAATACACTTTTAAAGTGTAGAGCTTTGAATAAGAAGATATAACGAAGAGACAAAATTCCCTGTTACTCCGAGTTTCGTGCTCACGCACTCATCAGACAGTATTTAATGGAGAATAAACCTAGGTTTATTCTCCATTAAATACTGTCTGATGAGTGCGTGAGCACGAAACTCGGAGTAACAGGGAATTTTGTCTCTTCGTTATATCTTCTTAAGTCAAAACTTATAACAATTTTGTTTAAAGTTAACCCTTGAACTTTATGAATAGTACATGCCCAAGCTAAAGCTAATGGAAACTGCAATCTTTCTATTTCTGGTGACGAACGTTTTCCAGGATTCAACTTTATCTTAGCTAAGATTGGTTTAATAGGGACAACTTTGTTTTCTATAGCAAACATATCACCAGATTTATCAATAACCAAATTACCGGTATCTTCATCATCAAACTTAATGTAGACAATAGTGGGCTTATGAGATACTTCACTCACTAAAATTCGTGCTACAGTACCTATCTGTCCATTTATGAGTCTATCAGAGATATCAACATTGTTTGTTAACATGACACGAGCCCCTTCTTTAATAGATATCTCCAAATCTAGACCACCTGTGTAAGAGCGTCCTTTTGAAAGAATTCTTTCAATTTCTTACTTGGATACATTCTTTGGATATCGGTCCACAGCCTGAAGAACATGTAGAGGCATCAAAATTTCTTGAAGTCGTTGATTGTTGTAGTCCATTACAGGTTTATTTTTAGCCCATACATGCAATTCATTCAAAGGATAATTATTTTTGTCATTTACATCAACTGCCCTAGATTGAATGGTGTCTATGTCAGTTTCTGTGTGTTGAGCAACCCTCAGTCTGTTTAAGAGCTCAACAAAAGGCTGATCGTCCTTTTGCCTCATGATTTCAACCAGTTCTATCATCTTGAATTCGTGCCATGGATGTGACAAATTGTACACATCATTACCAAATTTGCAGAAAATAGGTTTTTGTTGGATAGGTGGTAGTTGATGTAAATCACCCACAGCAATAATGCTTATACCAGCAAATATCTTTGAACCTGAAGTTCCAAAAATTTCCTTCAGTCTTTGATGGATATGCAGTAGTCTATTATTTGAAATCATCGATATTTCATCAATAATCAACAGTTTTAGTTCACTTAAACTGAGGCTTAACAATAATGTTTTCTTTTGATCTGTTAGCGGAGGTAAATTAATTCCAGCGTGTTTCGGAATAGCTAGACCTGTATTGACTGTCGTGCCACTAATATTAACAGCTGCAACACCAGCTGGTGCCATTAGCGGAACTGTTGGTAAAGATGGATTCACCGCATTACACTTAAACATATTCACTGCAGTATGATAAATTGTTCTTATTAAGTGGCTTTTACCACCACCACCACCGCGAGTAACAAATATATGGATAGGCTCAATAGTTTGCTTAGTGAGGCAATTAACACTTTTGATCAAGTTTCTATACCAAGACAACACAACATCATACGTAATACGCTGTTTTACATTTAATGATCTTACAGCATCACGTAGTTCGTCATCGCTAATAGCAGATGGTTGATTAAAAGTAGCTATTCCTGGAAATGTTTGGCTTGTTTCAGGTGGCAGTGATATCACTTCCTTAGGTAAATCTACATGACATTCATCATCTATGCTATTCGTTGCTTCGCTTGACAAGTCCTCGTTTTCTTGATCATTAATAGGATCATATGATTGAAGATCTCTAACTCGATTCTCACTAACCATCTGTAACGCGATGTCGATGGCCTCGGCATTTGGTTCAAATGTTCTCCTATTTGCTTCTACTTTGCTAAAAACTTCAGACTCCTCAAATTTTGTTAAGTATAAGTGATCATCAGCAAGAAGGTCAGTCTCTTTTCGCCATGGAAAATAAAGCATAAGCAAATAGTGGTAAAATTTTTCAGGCTCTTTTGCCCTACTAGGTGTGTGAAATCTTATTACAGCTTTAATCTTACGACGCTTCATTGTTTCTTGTCCATTATTGAGCTTTATATTCAGTGGTGGAAAAATGGATTCACAGTTAAAGACATGGTTCGATTCTACTAAATCATCAGAAAGTACATTAGGTTGAACATCATTAAATTCATCAGGGTCTTTTTTATAGTCTTTATAGTAATAAGCTGCAAATTCTGCTAAGCATAACTGCTCAACAATATTTGGCCGATCACTGTATCGTTCGATTATATTTGACATGAAAATATAAGTACTCTCGTCATCTACAGCTTCAATTTGCTCTTGAGATTTAGCAACTCGGCATCTTTCTTCTGGTAAACCAGTATTTACAAACACTATGCAAGGAAAGGTCTTTCGTAACCAAAGTTCAGGCATGCGTCTGTAAGCACATTCTTGAGCGCTAACTTCTCTACAAGACAAAAATGCTGTACCAACCTTTCTCAAACTTTCTCTGATGTTCAAATTATTGTCCTTAGCTTCCCTTGCTGCGTTAATTATTGCTTGATAACATTCGGTCTCGCGTCTTTTGAAAAATAAGAGCACACGTACGTTATGCATTTGTACTGATTAAAAACAGGCTGAAACCTTTTATTCCTGCTTCAAAGTAGTTATTAATGAAGCAACTGTCCACTGATCTTTTAAGGTGTAGCTCAAAATCAGAATCTGCAGAAATAGATAAAGCCCAGTTATAATCTTCTTTGGAAACTTTGCACATAGCCAACATGTCCTGTGCACTTGTCCTTGAATCATAATCAGGTTTACTCGGATCTAACTTTTCGTTAATCTTTTCTTTTACAGAGCATAAGATTTCATTACGCTTTTTCAAGACTAATACTTTTTGTTGATCAGGAATGTCATCCGCCAGTGGCTTGGATACAACCGTTTCGTTAGTGAAAAATTGCCCGAAATTAAATCTGCATGGAATGTTCTTATACTTTTTGCAACTTCTGGAATGCGTATGTTTTTGATACATTTTTACCAAGTCATGAAATTCGGAGTCATTTTCCCTATTTGGAAGATTTCCTTGTACATGATCATCAATGTACCTTATGCAAGCTTCTTCGCTGCCACCTTTGAGTTCAGGACAATCTGAAGTCCATATCAATGAATTTTTTTTTTTTTGCATGGTGCAAACTATATATTTTTATAGTATTTCTTCTAATTAATAATTAAAAAAAATAATACTGTATTGTATATATAGGACATTACACGCCTTTATAAATATTTAAATCGTTCAAACGTGTCTCTTGTGGTGCATACATTGGGGGAGGAGTATTTTTCCAATTAGTTATTAAGAAAATTTTTCAATTCTGTATTTAAATAACACTTTGTCAACGAAAGTAGAGAGGTGAATAGCTTTGTTATGCATCTTACAAGTGTGGATGTAATATCTCATAAACAAGGTCGTATAATTAAACTTCTTTAGTAATGTTTTATCATATGGGCCGGACATGATGCCAAATAATTTTTCTTCAATCGTTGGGATAAAGTTCGAATTATTGACAGCATTAAACCAGTCGATGACATTTTTTACAAAGTGTTTAACAAATTCGCAATCTTTAAATGTGTGATCAATTGAATCATGTTCACCGCAATAGAGGCATTCGTCATCCGTTTTGATTCCGTATTGAAAAAGCTCTTTTTTTGTTACTACAATTCTATGAATAAGTTTGAATTGAAATTCTTTTAATTTTGATTCCTTACAAATGTTTTTCAGGGAATTAAATATTTTTTTTCCATATTAATTTTTTTTCCATATCAATGAATGCAAATGTGGAGAACCTCGCATTTAAAATTCAATTCTAAGTTCATAATACACAATTTTCCGATAGGTTTGGCATTGCTCAATAATACATCTTTGAAAAATGTCTCTACTTTATGTTGGAAATGCTTAGCAACAATAACAGGATTTAAGTTAAGCAAAGAACATTTCTCATTATCTGACAAATTGTCTATTTCCTCATCCGTTATATTTTCTCCTTTTATACGAGACAGTATGTGAAAACGTTCATTCCATCGAAGGTCAGCGCATGATAAAGTCAAAACCAGGTTGGGATTCCAAGTTGTTGTACCATTGCTATTACTTCGTACATAAACTTTTGCCAATATGGTGAACTACCTGGAATGCCTCTCAGAAAAAGATATGCCTGGTCCTTAAAGATAAGATTTTTCACACACTGTTCATTAGATCTAAATTGTGAT
>JAHPZR010043655.1:0-25541 GCA_019787425.1 Platygyra sinensis
CAGATGAAAAAGTGTTTAGAGTTGGGTTCAGTTGGGTCAAGCTTATAAAGTAAGCTTGCGTGCCGAACACCTGGGTCAAGTCGAGTCCAGTTGAGTTGTGATGGTATAGTAGAGTTGATTTAAGTTAAGTAGAAGTGTAGTAGAGTGAAGTGGAAATGAAAAAGTGTTTTAGAGTTGGCTCGAGCTTAGTAGAGTAAGCTCGAGTACCTGTCTAGCTGAGTCAAGTCGAGTTGAGTTGTGACGGTATAGTAGAGTTTGGTAAAGTTAAGTTAAGCTCTCTACAGGTGTAGTAGAGTGGAGTTGAGCTGCAGAAGTGTTTTAGAGTTGGGTCTAGTTGAGTCGAGCTTATTAGAGTAAGCTAGAGTGCCGTTGAGCTGAGTTGAGTCGAGTAGAGTGTAGTTGTAATGGTATAGTAAAGTTGGGTAAGGTTAAGTTAATTTCTCTACAAGTGTAGTAGAGTGAAGTCGAGCTGAAAAAAGTGTTTTTATAGTGGAGTCGGGTCGAGCTTAGTAGAGTAAGCTCGAGCTGAGTCAAGTTGAGTACAGTCCAGTTGTAATGGTAAAGTAGAGTTTGGTAAACTTATAAAAGTGTTTTATACCGGTGAAGTAGAGATGAAAAAGTGTTTTAGTGTGGAGTTGGGTGGAGATTAGTAGAGTAAGCTCGAGCTGAGTCAAGTCGAGTTGAGTCGAGTTGTCATGTTATAGTAGAGTTTGGTAATGTTACGTTTAAATTGTAAACGGGGGTAGTACAGTGGAGTTGAGATGAAAAAGTGTTTTAGATCGGGTTGGATAGAGCTTAGAAGACCAAGCTTGAGTGTCGTCCAGCCGGGTCAAGTCGAGACGACTTGAGTTGAAATGGTAGAGTAAATTAAAGTTGAGTTGCGATGGTAAATGTGAATTACGGTCGTTTCACCCGATGTCCTGTTCACCCGGAGTAGTTTCGCCCGGACCGAGAGTCGTTTCGCCCAGAGTATGAAGTCGTTTCGCCTGGACTGGAGTCCACACTTATGGGTATGTTCATGGCGCCTTGTTTAGAACGAGAAATATTCACACACCTTTTTCGCCTGTTTTTATGTGTTAGGCTCGTCATTAGATCGATCAGAAAAAAATCTTGAACTTGACTTGATTCTCTTTATTCTTAGATCCAGTGGATGAAGTAGAAAAGGACTTATTTTTAATCCTCGGGCGAAACGACTTCATACTCCGGGCGAATCGACTCTCATTCCGGGCGAAATGCCTCCAGGCGAACTGGACATCGGGCGAAACGACCTGCTTCCGTAAATGTGGGGGTATGTAGTACAGTTGGCTGGGTAGATTTTGGTAGAGCTTACTAAGTTTAGTTGCTACAGTATAGTAGAGGGTTTACTAGTAAGAGTTGGTTGGGTTGAACTTAGTAAAGTAGGCTGGAGTTCCATAGAGCTGAGCAGAGTTGAGTTGAGTTTTGGCAATGAGCTCAATTTTAAATAACACGCTTCTTGGTTAAGCTCATATACTGTTAGGGCTACAACGCTTGTAGAAAGAGTACATTGTATGTGCGATGTTCTAGTGTAATCTTAAGGCTAACTTAACCACGTTTCATACTTTTGTTAACAAGCTACCGGTATGTGCTAGTTAGGCTAATAGGAGTCCCTTCTTTTAACAATGAGTTTTTGTGTCACTTACTTACATATCCACTTTTAAGTTACACTCAAGTACTTACATACTCACGTTAACGTAAAGCCCCAAAGGAAAGAATTTTGTGTATATGAAAGGCAGTCGAGATAGTCGAGGATAAGAAAAACTCCACCAATATTTTCTATCCAATTTCGTGCCAGGTATACAGAATAACAAAAACCTTGTTATCTGATGTGTTCTGGGAGAGGGAGGAATTTTCTGATCTTGCTGTCAAACCCTGACAGAATCAATACTAGATAAGTCACCATGTGCCTGAGCATTACTACTTTCTACTTTCCATTTTTGAATGTCAGTGCAATCCGAAGTTTGAACATCGCATTTGTTACATACTGTTTGTCTTTTACCAAAAGATCATCCTTTATCGACTTTGTCTAGCTTGCATTGGCTTAGTCGATGGCAATTGCGTGATTAAGTTATGCATACCTAGGCTGGGTGACTTGTTTTCAGCATGGGAAAAAGGTTTTAAGGTCTCTCATCAACCAAGGTTGGGGTCAGTGGGGATGCTCTGCACCTGCTGATGTTAGTAGGTTTAATCATGTATTCCACTGGCCTGAACATTAGCAAGCACACAAACGGTCAGAAGGGTTAATTTGTGTAAATGGGCAGTGGTTATGACACTGGGGACATTTAGCACCAGGGTTTCAGCGGAAGCCTCAAACGGCAAACGGTAGAGATCACATGAACAAGCCCTGCGAATACATTTGGAGTTCTCAATGTGCATTTTCAATGCCAAGAGGTAGGTTTTCAGGTAAGTGATTTACCTGAACATTTTTCATCCTGAATTTGTTATGTCATGTACAAATCAGAAAGTTACCCAAACCAGTCTTTTTAGTAAAAGTTTAGATATAGATTTTAAGCGAGTGAGGACTTTTTATTGCCAGTTGAAAACCAAACACTGCTGTTGTCTGGAAATTCAATATGGTGGCCTCTTCAATTTCATGTTTTTTTTCCGAAGTTTTTGTTCGCTAGTGGCCTTCTGTGAGCTCATAAGTAAGGGTTTTCTCACCTTTAAGGTTTGTCATTTAACCAGTAGTAGATGGTATCTGATAAAGCTTAAAATTTTATAATTCCAGTGTATCATGGCTCCATTCTGAAAACCAGATGTGAAGCACGAGCTAGCCCATGCAAAGGAGGTGGCAAAGTATTTCCCTTAAAAGCCCCAAGAGTGGGACAGAGTAAAGCCAAAAATACTCAGCAAAGCTTTTTCTACTGATGATAAACATGTCAAAGGGAGAGGATGTCGAGAAAAGGTGGATAGAATACTTGAGAAATAGACTAAACTACAGCTTTTGAGTACTAGTTTACTTAGGGTTTAACTACATTTGATTACACATTCAGTTGGTTTCCTCTTGCTCTATGAAGTGATTGCTTAATAAAATTAAACTACACTCGAATTGAAGTGTTGGAACATGCTTACATTTTCAAAGTTTGTTTTCTCTGTGAATTTTCTTGAGGTTGCAGAGCTGTAGCTAAAGCAGTAGAAGCCACAAATGTGAAACGCCAAATGCCTAACCTGAAACTGCCATTTCTGGTTTGTTAATGGGAAAACCCTGGTGCTAAATGTCTCTATTCTTAACTCACTGACCAACCGCCTTCACCATGCTTGTTTACAGGAGGCAGCTACCAAAGAATATGAATCGGAGCCCAGACAAGTGCAAAAACAAATGTAAGTTTCTTTAAAATTTCCATGTGACTATACTCCCTCTTGGATGGTTCCATTTAAAGGAGAACTGAAGCCAAAATTCAATACTTTTTATATTGTAGTTTTAAGAAGTCTAACACATATAAAATCAAGTTTCGGTGGTTATTTGTGTCTGTTGCGCTTCTTTTCTTCGAAAATTTGGTTTAAAGTTGAGTTTTTTGCGCTTTTGAGCTTAAACACTGTGGGCTCGTAATTATTGTCAGCGGCTTGTAGCAGTAAGTTGTGACGTATGATATGGGGAAGTTTGTTTATTTCGCAACAGACAGCAACACAAATCTTTGTATTTGCTCGGCATTTATTCATCTATTTCTTGTCCACTTGATCGTTACCATGAGCGTACAACCGTTTCTTTTCGAGCCTACATATCCTCCTGGTGACGAACCGAGCGACTCACAAGGGGAAGACGAGGAAGAAGGCGGTGAACTCGACGCAAATATTTCGCGAATCGGTTCGACACAATGGTGTATTTGCGGGGGTTGTGAAGCCATGCCTACTGCCGACGAATGTTTCTGTTATCAAGAACTTGAGGAGCTAAATCAAAAGTTCGATGAATCAGGTTTGATTTTCTTACCACTATACCTTTTTGAATGCTCGGTCGTAAAATAGCGAGACGGTGAAGTGTTAGCTTTTGCAGTGTTTTCATGTTCTTTCTTTGAAAGGTGTCGATTGCATAACAGATCATGCAAAGTTCAGGATTGTTTGTTTGGATACTGATGTGCTAAATACGGCACTTGTGGCAATTCATAACGCACGCTGTAATCCCTTGCCGGACCCCATCGTAAACAGGCAAGTATGCCTTCTGTAGTGTCAGTTTAATTTGTTTTTGCCCGACCTCAGTTATCGTGCGCTGTAGTGATGGTAATGGTTTGCCATTCTATCTGTAGAACATGGCGCTTAGCAGCATACCGTCAGTTTCACCTGGTGGGTGCATGGTGTGTTGGGAAGAAAAACCGGCGAGTGATTCCAGCGTGCGTTGTGAACACCATTCGCAGAGAATTTCCCGAAGAAAGTGGCCACTATGAAGGTTTCAAGGCACCAGAACTGGACCTGAATTAATTACAAACAATCTTGAACTTTGCATGATCATGAATAGCAGAATACTGACCTGATTTGTCAAGGTTTTGATTTAGTTCCTCGCGTTCTTGAAACAGAATTTAAGAAACTTTCGTTGGCAGAAAGCATAGCTCCCAAACCGCCTAATTTGTTACCTCCCTCTTCCTAGTTGATTCTTTATTGATATCTGTTTTTAGTTTTCATGGTATGTGAATTATTTACCCAATGTAATAAACTGTGTATTCCCAAGTTCGTTTATTCAGAAGTATTCATAAGTACTGTATTGAGACAAAGAAAACGATTTCGTACCATACATTTCTACTTCTACTTTTAAAATCTACATACTGCAAACAAAACAGTATACATATATCGATTTCATGTGTCGCTAGTTGAAGAGTAGGAGAAGAGGAATGGAAGGACAGTACAGTCAAAGGTTTGGGTATTTTAAAGAATAAGTCAATTAAATTTCAGCTGATTTCATTTTCAGGAACAGTTGAATTTTGATTTCAAGGGAAGAATACAAGTTAAGTCCCCTTTTGTAATACATCTTAATTAATTCAATCTTGTGGTTTTATATGTGTTTTTTTCCCAGTATTGGCCTTGGGGAAACTACGTATCTCGTGGTGTATTTAGGAATAATGCAACCTCAGAGTGAATATATCGAGGCTTGTTTACACAAAACTGAAACAGCCCTATCATATATTAGCCCTTCAGTGCGAATAGTTCATAAGACAACGGCCTTACCTCTTGTCTGTTTTTCTCCAAAGAACGTCTCTCAGACGACAGTCTTGGTTTTTTGGGTGGTGGTCTATGTGAGAATAGAGTGGGAATAGCATCTGGTTTCAAGATGGCTTTTGGTTTGGAGCCGAGCAGTTCTGCCTTCAGGTCACGCTCGTAACAGTCGGGCGTAAAATGTACCGAACACAACCTCGAGTGTTTAGAAATGACGAGATCAGCACGGGAGATTTTTGCCAACCACTGTTCTCTGATAGATGGGTCACTTGGAAAACAATGATACGATATACCAGTAGTATATCGCGAGTCGTTGTTGCAGTCAAAGGCCGCGCAATACACCATGATGAGACCGAGAGATCTGAATTGATGCACTACAGCTAAGGAGTCTACATTATGTGGGTTCCTTGCGTAAGACCGGAAAATATACTACGTAAATAAAAAGACAACCAAAGTCCATTGCAGATTTCAAAATTTTATTTCCTCTGTTATCATCTGACATCTGGTATATCCGCGCGATCTTAGCACTTCGATCACAACTCGCTTTACTCTGCAAAACAAGGCGGATCTGCGGAATATAACGTGTAGGAACAGGGAAAACAACACTTTACTCTTCAAAATGTACATATGCTTTCTGTTAATGGTCCAAAAGAGTAAACAAATCACATTTTCAGTCAATTTGCAGAATCTTTTGCAATCACTTGGCTAATGCTTATGTACGTGTGTTCGACATTCGATTCCCAACGTGGGCGACTGAGTTCTGTCAATTGAAAACAGACAAAACTTACGCAATTCCTAAAGGAGTTGAATATTATTTGTGGACCCTCTCAGCCGCCTTTCCCTTCGTAAAATTTGTTTCTTCTCCTTGTACCTTGCCGCTCGTGCATACAAGGCTCTCTGCCCATGTTTACTTTCTTCCCCATATCATACGTCATAACCATCAGTAAGAACCGCTGACACAAGCTTTCCGAGCCGCCGCACAAGAACCAAATAAGCAGTAAAATCCTTAGATTTTTGGCGTGAAAAAAAATTGTTTGAGAGGAAAAAAAATAGCGAGCATTGTTTCATGTATTATAACGGTTAAGTATAAATAACAAAAACTTGCATGAATTTTGGCTTCAGTTCTCCTTTAATAACACCAACTACATGATGACTTTAAGCCAGTAACACGCACTCCTTCTGCTATTCTGGTGTGCCCAATTCAGTGTGATGCAATGGCTGTACAACATTTCTTACCAACTCTGCTCCCAACTTTCCAGAATCAAGAAAGATCTGCTAAGGCATCAGTAAAAAAGGAAGTTGCCCAAACAACAGCAAAAGTTGCAAGAAATGTTGAGGTAAAACTGTATCTTCTCAGCCACTTCAGTTTTGGATAACATAACAAAAAATGTGTTTTATCAACTGACCCAGCCTGGCCCGGCTGGAAATCATATTAAGACATTTGAGTTACTGTAAAAGTGCATTGCTAGATCTAGGAAATCAAACAAGGGCAATACAGTCGATCACATTATCATTATGGTTATCATTTTGAGAGGAAGTGCCTGTATTTTTCAGGGGAAATACTTAAGTTAAAAATTTTGCGATCCTCTGTGAAACCCTCGTACAGGTATTAACTTAAAACTGAGTTTGTCACCAGGTGGGTACATTTAAAAAATATTTGAAAATACAAATTAAGATACACTGGTGGTTGAAAGTGTTTTCTCAAACATCTGAATTCAATCGAACCCTGCACACAAGTTCACTATTGAACGCGAAAGCGAGGGAAAAATTGCCTTCCTTGACACCATGGTTCACCACTAGGAAGATGGAAGATTAGCCACTACCGTTAACCAGAAACCTACCCACACTGATTGCTATCTGTCTTTTTCATCGCACCATCCCAGTATGCACAAGCGAGCTGTGGTTAAATCATTGATGGATCGGGCCGAAAAAATCCCCACAACAAAGTCTGACCGAAGTAAGGAAAAGCAACGAGTGATATCGACATTACAGTCCAATGGATACCCCAAGCGCTTCATATTGGATGCCAGCAAGCCTAAACTGCCGTTGAAGGACATAATTAACTCTGCAGAATCTGGGCGAGGCTACAGCACAATTCCATACGTTAGCGGAACCTCTGAGCCAATAAAGAGAATTTTGAAAAATCACGGCATCAAAGTGGCATTCAAACCCCATCAAACAATGGGCCAGATGTTTCCAAAACCGAAAGACCAAATGGACAAAGAAGAAACTCGTGATCCTGTTTACGACATTCCCTGCACTAATTGCAGCAAGAGCTACGTTGGCGAAACACAGAGAAAATTCTTAACAAGAAAAGGCGAGCACCAAAAGGCTGTTGCGCGGAGAAGGGGCGAAAAATCAGCACTTGCAGACCACGTGATAAAAACGAATCACGATATTGCATGGGGTGAGGCCAGAATTCTCAGGACTAATAGGCACCAAAGGAAGATTCTGGAGGCTTGGGAGATTAATTGTGTGAAAGACCCGCTCAATCGAGATGACGGGGCGTTACTCCCTAAGGAGTATTTACACTTGACTCTCGCCAACAAGAAAAAATGACACGTATCTTGAATTTTTAATCAGCGTCTTGTTTATATCTGTGCTCTTGTGTGGATTTTTCTTTCATTTCCACTGAAGAAGGTCTGCGATTGCGACCGAAACGTTGTATATAATTTCAGAAACGCTTTGAACCACCAGTGTATCTTAATTTGTATTTTCAAATATTTTTTAAGGGTATTAACTGGTCCACTTTACTAACCTACAGGCTTCATTGTTTCCAATATTTAACTGGTCACTTGCATGGATTACCTTTGCAGGGTTACATGAGCCGGCAAGAGCAAGAAGAGCTGTCCATCAAGGATGAAAGCAGTATTTACAACAGTATATTTGACTGTGAGGTCAATGATGCCAAGGAAGATTTACAGTTAGGGGTAAGATGTATGGGTTATTGACCAAGTGTGAGGTCAAGATGGCTGGATATTGGCCAAGTTCTTTTTTTGCGTGTTTATGGACCGACTTGTACAATATGCAGATTTATTATATGGCTTTTGGTGAAATTTTGCTTTCGGGATGCAGCGGGTAGTCCCGAGCGGGCAAGATGGCTCCATCTTGCCCGCTCGGGTAGCCAATCACAGCGCACAATTTGGTTCATCTTGCCCGCTCACGGAGCTAGCCATATAATAAATCTGCATATTGTACAAGTCGATGAATTATGGATCATACCTTCGACAGCTCTTTTGTATATATTGCAGGCCAAAGAGCAAATGGAAATGGAATGCAGCTTGTCATCAACATATCTAAAGCATTACATCAAGATACCAAATTTATGGTATCAAATAAAGTACATGTCTTCCTCCATCACAGGACAAGGAAAAAGTGAAAACTGGACCTGAGGGATGGTCGAGCGACACAGCCGAGACTATGGTATATTACTTTCACATTTTTTTTTAATAAAACGGAAGACTGCATGTTCAGCACATAAATGTTAACCCTTGCAAATTCAATGTGTTCACTAGAAGTAAAAAAATTCTCGGGCGACTCCAGATTCTAGACCACTCGGAAACACTGCCAATGCATCCCTAAGTAAACCAAAACCTTCGCCATTCTCTTAATGTGAAACTTTGCCAACAACATGGAAAAAACTACACTGTTCCAGTAACATTTTCGTATCCCTCACAGGGCAAGGAGAGAAAGGGAACAGAATTCTCCCCACAGGAAAACTGTAGCTTGGAAGAATCAAAAGAAATGGTAACTCCCCAAATCATTTTCCTTATTACTCATGCTGATCTACAAAGTGATAATCAGGAATTAAAGTTCTATTAAAATGTAAAAGCGTTCTCTGGTTAAAAACGGTTATAAAACAATCATAAGCTTTCGGCTATCAGTCTATAGCCTTTAACAAATGAAAAAATTGTAAGCTTGTGGACAGAAAATATACGAAAAGGGGTGCGAAAAATTCTTATAAAAGTGTAATACAAAAAGAGGTGTGAAAAAGGAGTGAAAAAGAATGTAAAAAAGAGACTAATTACAATAAAATGGAGTATTGTGTAGGCAAAAGCTTAGAGTTATTTTCCGCGTCGAAAGTTTTTGCTGTATGCCATGATTCTAGTGTTTTTCAAATGCGGTAATTGCCTTTGTCAATAACACAAGCATTATCGAAGTCAATGGAGTGGTTGTTTTGCCACGCATGGTTAGCAACGTTTGAGCCCTTTGCATAGTTCTTCAAATTTTGTTGGTGTTCCTTCTTTCGGGTTTGAAAGCATCTTCCGGTTTCTCCTATGTAGTTCCATGCACAGTCTTTGCATGGGATTTTCTAAACAACATTGGATTGGAGATGTGATGGTTGTCTGAACTTCGGAGACGGGAATTCTTGTTGAAGGGTTTTGAATGGTTTGTTGACAACGCGGATTTCATTTTTACGGAGTAATCTCGTAAGAAGCTCAGTTAGGCCGCTGATGTAGGGGAGGCATGCAAAACCCTTGTGAGTATCAGATGGATCAGCCCATTTGAAAAACATAGAGACCAATTCTTCTGGCAGGGGAACTGTAGGTGTCTTATTAAGAATGGTAGAAATAACGGACATGCAAAGACTGTCCATGGAACTACATAGGAGAAACCGGAAGATGCTTTCAAACCCGAAAAAGGAACACCAACGAAATTTGAAGAACTATGCAAAGGGCTAACCATGCGTGGCAAAACAACCACTCCATTGACTTTGATAACGCTTGTGTTATTGACAGCACGCCACGCGTGCGGCACATCCAGAGTGCGACCTTCACACCTCACAGGATCGAAATTTCCTTAACGTGTTTGGTTAGTCAATTCCTACCAATCAGCTTATTGCTTTAACAACCAATCACAAAACACCTTGCTGATTAAGGAACACTATAAAAAGAGACCTGACTTCACTATCAGCACTCAGCACTAGCTCCCATTGCGAGCTCTTTGAATAAAAAGCAACTGACGAAGAATCCAATAGTTTGGGTTCGAAACCGGTCTTGCGCTAATAGCTGATATACAGTTCTTTTCAGAACTACATGGCCGTTTGTTACAACTTAAAATCCAGCCGCACCGAATCTTAAAAAAAGATTCTCATGAAACACTGGCACATGATTTAACAACAGGCTAGGCTCAAAGAAATCTTTAATCAGCCACCGATTGTATCTTACAGGAAGGAAAAACCTCTCAAGGACATCCCTGTCCGTGCCAAACTTCCTTCAACAAAACAACAATCATAAAAAGAACGAATTATTTTCGTTTCGAAGGAAATTTGCATATGATCACCGTTTCCGACTCTATACGGACAATCATGCACATGCATTTTTGCCGAATTCTAAAATAGTCAAAATAACTGATCATTTATGCTAGATCCTTAAGTTGACATTCTACTATTACGAGCGTAGAAGCTGTGGACTCGAAACATTTATATAACCTTTCAAGACAACGGATTTTTATCCAACGTCATTCCTGATCAACTTTTACGCCACAAAACGATAAAATTCGATAAAATACCACATCACTCCCTTCCAGTTGAGTGCTATTTATATTTTACGAAATGTAACGGGTTTTGCTGGCATATTTTTCGCACTAATTACTCACGCAGACGCCACGTGGGCGGCACAACCATAGTGCGACCTTCACACCTCACAGGATCGAAATTTCCTTAACGTGATTGGTTAGTTAATTCCTGCCAATCAGCTTCTTGCTTTAACAACCAATCACATAACACCTTGCTGATTAAGGGACACTATAAAAAGAGACTTGACTTCACTATCAGCACTCAGCACTAGCTCCCATTGCGAGCTCTTGGAATAAAAAGCAACTGACGAAGAATCCAATAGTTTGGGTTCGAAACCGGTCTTGCGCTAATAGCTGATATACAGTTCTTTTCAGAACTACATGGCCGTTTGTTACAACTTAAAATCCAGCCGCACCGAATCTTAAAAAAAGATTCTCATGAAACACTGGCACATGATTTAACAACAGGCTAGGCTCAAAGAAATCTTTAATCAGCCACCGATTGTATCTTACAGGAAGGAAAAACCTCTCAAGGACATGCCTGTCCGCGCCAAACTTCCTTCAACAAAACAACAATCATAAAAAGAACGAATTATTTTCGTTTCGAAGGAAATTTGCATATGATCACCGTTTCCGACTCTATACGGACAATCATGCACATGCATTTTTGCCGAATTCTAAAATAGTCAAAATAACTGATCATTTATGCTAGATCCTTAAGTTGACATTCTACTATTACGAGCGTAGAAGCTGTGGACTCGTAGCATTTATATAACCTTGAAACTCTAGAATCATGGGATACAGCAAAAACTTTCCACGCGGAAAATAACTCTAAGCCGTTGCCTACGCAATACTCCATTTTATTGTAATTAGTCTCTTTTTTACATTATTTTTCACTCCTTTTTCACACCTCTTTTTGTATTACACTTTATAAGAATTTTTCGCACCCCTTTTCGTATATTTTCCGTCCACGCACTTACAATTTTTTCATTCGTTAAAGGCTATAGACTGATAGCCGAAAGCTTATGATTGTTTTTAACCGTTTTTAACCAGAGAACGCTTTTACATTTTAATATGTCTTATCCTGGTTACAGTTCTATTTTTAAAAGTTCTCTCGTCAATCTTTCAACATTGAAACATTTGAAAATAATCAAGACTCAACTAGAGTCATATATAGACTGCAACGTAGGAAGAGAATGGTCGTTGATCAAGTTGATAAACCCGCTCGATAGCGAGTCTACATTATGACATTGATCGAAAAAATCTCTTGATTTCATTTCTTTTTCTTAATTTATCAACTTTTCTTTCTTCCTTTATTCTCTGCTAACAATTGCACGTAACACTTGGCTGCTGATCTGTATCCAGCTTTATCGTAAACAAGTTCACCTCTGCCACAGGCAACTGATTCAAATAATTCCGCTGATGAATAAAACCAATAAAAGTAGACGGCATTTACCTTTTTGTTGAACGACAATATTTCGCGAGTCTCTGAACTAGTATGTTCATGCCTGAAGTGCATGGACATTTTGGCATTAACTGCAAAAGATTTCATGGCTGAGAACTTCAAAATGCCTAAATGAGTGACAAGCCCTAACCTGCAAAATGTTTACTCCAGTAACTCTTAACTCTGTCAATCACCACCCCTCCTTCCCCCGTGATACTTTGGGGCCAAGTTCAGCTTCGTCTGCTGACTGGGAAATACACAAACCACAGTAAATGGCATTTGCCATGGTAGATTATCCCAAACTGTATCACATGTAAGTTTTGGTATCCCTTGTCAACCAATGGCTACACTGGATTTCTGATCTTGCTAATGTTAAAAAAAATTGTCACGAAGGAAAACCATTTAAATGGAGAATCGTGGTTAGCTCTTACACCTTGGACAGGTAAAGGTAAAGTCTGCATACGAGCCAAGTGGCCCATCAGGCCGGAGTTTATCCCGGTTTCCTAAGCATGAAGCGACTGAGAGTATTTCTACTCCCCCCTGGATGGGATGTTAGTCCATCGCAGGGTTACCCCCCAGCATTAAATTCGCCGGTACCCATTTATACACCTGGGTGAGCCCTGGCCGGAGACATTGTGTTGTGTTCTTGGGCAAGACACTTTACTCTCACAGTGCCCCTCTTCACCCAGGTGTATAAATGGGTACCGGCGAATTTAATGCTGGGGGGTAACCCTGCGATGGACTAACATCCCATCCAGGGGGGAGTAGAAATACTCTCAGTCGCTTCATGCTTAGGAAACCGGGATAAACTCCGGCCTGATGGGCCACTTGGCTCGTATGCAGACTTTACCTTTACCTGTCCAAGGTGTAAGAGCTAACCACGATTCTCCATTTAAATGGTTTTCCTTCGTGACAATTTTTTTTAACATTAGCAAGATCAGAAATCCAGTGTAGCCATTGGTTGACAAGGGATACCAAAACTTACATGTGATACAGTTTGGGATAATCTACCATGGCAAATGCCATTTACTGTGGTTTGTGTATTTCCCAGTCAGCAGACGAAGCTGAACTTGGCCCCAAAGTATCACGGGGGAAGGAGGGGTGGTGATTGACAGAGTTAAGAGTTACTGGAGTAAACATTTTGCAGGTTAGGGCTTGTCACTCATTTAGGCATTTTGAAGTTCTCAGCCATGAAATCTTTTGCAGTTAATGCCAAAATGTCCATGCACTTCAGGCATGAACATACTAGTTCAGAGACTCGCGAAATATTGTCGTTCAACAAAAAGGTAAATGCCGTCTACTTTTATTGGTTTTATTCATCAGCGGAATTATTTGAATCAGTTGCCTGTGGCAGAGGTGAACTTGTTTACGATAAAGCTGGATACAGATCAGCAGCCAAGTGTTACGTGCAATTGTTAGCAGAGAATAAAGGAAGAAAGAAAAGTTGATAAATTAAGAAAAAGAAATGAAATCAAGAGATTTTTTCGATCAATGTCATAATGTAGACTCGCTATCGAGCGGGTTTATCAACTTGATCAACGACCATTCTCTTCCTACGTTGCAGTCTATATATGACTCTAGTTGAGTCTTGATTATTTTCAAATGTTTCAATGTTGAAAGATTGACGAGAGAACTTTTAAAAATAGAACTGTAACCAGGATAAGACATATTAAAATGTAAAAGCGTTCTCTGGTTAAAAACGGTTAAAAACAATCATAAGCTTTCGGCTATCAGTCTATAGCCTTTAACGAATGAAAAAATTGTAAGTGCGTGGACGGAAAATATACGAAAAGGGGTGCGAAAAATTCTTATAAAGTGTAATACAAAAAGAGGTGTGAAAAAGGAGTGAAAAATAATGTAAAAAAGAGACTAATTACAATAAAATGGAGTATTGCGTAGGCAACGGCTTAGAGTTATTTTCCGCGTGGAAAGTTTTTGCTGTATCCCATGATTCTAGAGTTTCAAGGTTATATAAATGCTACGAGTCCACAGCTTCTACGCTCGTAATAGTAGAATGTCAACTTAAGGATCTAGCATAAATGATCAGTTATTTTGACTATTTTAGAATTCGGCAAAAATGCATGTGCATGATTGTCCGTATAGAGTCGGAAACGGTGATCATATGCAAATTTCCTTCGAAACGAAAATAATTCGTTCTTTTTATGATTGTTGTTTTGTTGAAGGAAGTTTGGCGCGGACAGGCATGTCCTTGAGAGGTTTTTCCTTCCTGTAAGATACAATCGGTGGCTGATTAAAGATTTCTTTGAGCCTAGCCTGTTGTTAAATCATGTGCCAGTGTTTCATGAGAATCTTTTTTTAAGATTCGGTGCGGCTGGATTTTAAGTTGTAACAAACGGCCATGTAGTTCTGAAAAGAACTGTATATCAGCTATTAGCGCAAGACCGGTTTCGAACCCAAACTATTGGATTCTTCGTCAGTTGCTTTTTATTCCAAGAGCTCGCAATGGGAGCTAGTGCTGAGTGCTGATAGTGAAGTCAAGTCTCTTTTTATAGTGTCCCTTAATCAGCAAGGTGTTATGTGATTGGTTGTTAAAGCAAGAAGCTGATTGGCAGGAATTAACTAACCAATCACGTTAAGGAAATTTCGATCCTGTGAGGTGTGAAGGTCGCACTATGGTTGTGCCGCCCACGTGGCGTCTGCGTGAGTAATTAGTGCGAAAAATATGCCAGCAAAACCCGTTACATTTCGTAAAATATAAATAGCACTCAACTGGAAGGGAGTGATGTGGTATTTTATCGAATTTTATCGTTTTGTGGCGTAAAAGTTGATCAGGAATGACGTTGGATAAAAATCCGTTGTCTTGAAAGGTTATATAAATGTTTCGAGTCCACAGCTTCTACGCTCGTAATAGTAGAATGTCAACTTAAGGATCTAGCATAAATGATCAGTTATTTTGACTATTTTAGAATTCGGCAAAAATGCATGTGCATGATTGTCCGTATAGAGTCGGAAACGGTGATCATATGCAAATTTCCTTCGAAACGAAAATAATTCGTTCTTTTTATGATTGTTGTTTTGTTGAAGGAAGTTTGGCACGGACAGGGATGTCCTTGAGAGGTTTTTCCTTCCTGTAAGATACAATCGGTGGCTGATTAAAGATTTCTTTGAGCCTAGCCTGTTGTTAAATCATGTGCCAGTGTTTCATGAGAATCTTTTTTTAAGATTCGGTGCGGCTGGATTTTAAGTTGTAACAAACGGCCATGTAGTTCTGAAAAGAACTGTATATCAGCTATTAGCGCAAGACCGGTTTCGAACCCAAACTATTGGATTCTTCGTCAGTTGCTTTTTATTCAAAGAGCTCGCAATGGGAGCTAGTGCTGAGTGCTGATAGTGAAGTCAGGTCTCTTTTTATAGTGTTCCTTAATCAGCAAGGTGTTTTGTGATTGGTTGTTAAAGCAATAAGCTGATTGGTAGGAATTGACTAACCAAACACGTTAAGGAAATTTCGATCCTGTGAGGTGTGAAGGTCGCACTCTGGATGTGCCGCACGCGTGGCGTGCTGTCAATAACACAAGCGTTATCAAAGTCAATGGAGTGGTTGTTTTGCCACGCATGGTTAGCCCTTTGCATAGTTCTTCAAATTTCGTTGGTGTTCCTTTTTCGGGTTTGAAAGCATCTTCCGGTTTCTCCTATGTAGTTCCATGGACAGTCTTTGCATGTCCGTTATTTCTACCATTCTTAATAAGACACCTACAGTTCCCCTGCCAGAAGAATTGGTCTCTATGTTTTTCAAATGGGCTGATCCATCTGATACTCACAAGGGTTTTGCATGCCTCCCCTACATCAGCGGCCTAACTGAGCTTCTTACGAGATTACTCCGTAAAAATGAAATCCGCGTTGTCAACAAACCATTCAAAACCCTTCAACAAGAATTCCCGTCTCCGAAGTTCAGACAACCATCACATCTCCAATCCAATGTTGTTTAGAAAATCCCATGCAAAGACTGTGCATGGAACTACATAGGAGAAACCGGAAGATGCTTTCAAACCCGAAAGAAGGAACACCAACAAAATTTGAAGAACTATGCAAAGGGCTCAAACGTTGCTAACCATGCGTGGCAAAACAACCACTCCATTGACTTCGATAATGCTTGTGTTATTGACAAAGGCAATTACCGCATTTGAAAAACACTAGAATCATGGCATACAGCAAAAACTTTCGACGCGGAAAATAACTCTAAGCTTTTGCCTACACAATACTCCATTTTATTGTAATTAGTCTCTTTTTTACATTCTTTTTCACTCCTTTTTCACACCTCTTTTTGTATTACACTTTTATAAGAATTTTTCGCACCCCTTTTCGTATATTTTCTGTCCACAAGCTTACAATTTTTTCATTTGTTAAAGGCTATAGACTGATAGCCGAAAGCTTATGATTGTTTTATAACCGTTTTTAACCAGAGAACGCTTTTACATTTTAATAGAACTTTAATTCCTGATTATCACTTTGTAGATCAGCATGAGTAATAAGGAAAATGATTTGGGGAGTTACCATTTCTTTTGATTCTTCCAAGCTACAGTTTTCCTGTGGGGAGAATTCTGTTCCCTTTCTCTCCTTGCCCTGTGAGGGATACGAAAATGTTACTGGAACAGTGTAGTTTTTTCCATGTTGTTGGCAAAGTTTCACATTAAGAGAATGGCGAAGGTTTTGGTTTACTTAGGGATGCATTGGCAGTGTTTCCGAGTGGTCTAGAATCTGGAGTCGCCCGAGAATTTTTTTACTTCTAGTGAACACATTGAATTTGCAAGGGTTAACATTTATGTGCTGAACATGCAGTCTTCCGTTTTATTAAAAAAAAATGTGAAAGTAATATACCATAGTCTCGGCTGTGTCGCTCGACCATCCCTCAGGTCCAGTTTTCACTTTTTCCTTGTCCTGTGATGGAGGAAGACATGTACTTTATTTGATACCATAAATTTGGTATCTTGATGTAATGCTTTAGATATGTTGATGACAAGCTGCATTCCATTTCCATTTGCTCTTTGGCCTGCAATATATACAAAAGAGCTGTCGAAGGTATGATCCATAATTCATCGACTTGTACAATATGCAGATTTATTATATGGCTAGCTCCGTGAGCGGGCAAGATGAACCAAATTGTGCGCTGTGATTGGCTACCCGAGCGGGCAAGATGGAGCCATCTTGCCCGCTCGGGACTACCCGCTGCATCCCGAAAGCAAAATTTCACCAAAAGCCATATAATAAATCTGCATATTGTACAAGTCGGTCCATAAACACGCAAAAAAAGAACTTGGCCAATATCCAGCCATCTTGACCTCACACTTGGTCAATAACCCATACATCTTACCCCTAACTGTAAATCTTCCTTGGCATCATTGACCTCACAGTCAAATATACTGTTGTAAATACTGCTTTCATCCTTGATGGACAGCTCTTCTTGCTCTTGCCGGCTCATGTAACCCTGCAAAGGTAATCCATGCAAGTGACCAGTTAAATATTGGAAACAATGAAGCCTGTAGGTTAGTAAAGTGGACCAGTTAATACCCTTAAAAAATATTTGAAAATAC
Source organism: Platygyra sinensis (assembly GCA_019787425.1). Taxonomy (NCBI): domain Eukaryota; kingdom Metazoa; phylum Cnidaria; class Anthozoa; order Scleractinia; family Merulinidae; genus Platygyra; species Platygyra sinensis. The sequence goes on from JAHPZR010043655.1 coordinate 17,671, forward strand.
AAATTAAGATACACTGGTGGTTCAAAGCGTTTCTGAAATTATATACAACGTTTCGGTCGCAATCGCAGACCTTCTTCAGTGGAAATGAAAGAAAAATCCACACAAGAGCACAGATATAAACAAGACGCTGATTAAAAATTCAAGATACGTGTCATTTTTTCTTGTTGGCGAGAGTCAAGTGTAAATACTCCTTAGGGAGTAACGCCCCGTCATCTCGATTGAGCGGGTCTTTCACACAATTAATCTCCCAAGCCTCCAGAATCTTCCTTTGGTGCCTATTAGTCCTGAGAATTCTGGCCTCACCCCATGCAATATCGTGATTCGTTTTTATCACGTGGTCTGCAAGTGCTGATTTTTCGCCCCTTCTCCGCGCAACAGCCTTTTGGTGCTCGCCTTTTCTTGTTAAGAATTTTCTCTGTGTTTCGCCAACGTAGCTCTTGCTGCAATTAGTGCAGGGAATGTCGTAAACAGGATCACGAGTTTCTTCTTTGTCCATTTGGTCTTTCGGTTTTGGAAACATCTGGCCCATTGTTTGATGGGGTTTGAATGCCACTTTGATGCCGTGATTTTTCAAAATTCTCTTTATTGGCTCAGAGGTTCCGCTAACGTATGGAATTGTGCTGTAGCCTCGCCCAGATTCTGCAGAGTTAATTATGTCCTTCAACGGCAGTTTAGGCTTGCTGGCATCCAATATGAAGCGCTTGGGGTATCCATTGGACTGTAATGTCGATATCACTCGTTGCTTTTCCTTACTTCGGTCAGACTTTGTTGTGGGGATTTTTTCGGCCCGATCCATCAATGATTTAACCACAGCTCGCTTGTGCATACTGGGATGGTGCGATGAAAAAGACAGATAGCAATCAGTGTGGGTAGGTTTCTGGTTAACGGTAGTGGCTAATCTTCCATCTTCCTAGTGGTGAACCATGGTGTCAAGGAAGGCAATTTTTCCCTCGCTTTCGCGTTCAATAGTGAACTTGTGTGCAGGGTTCGATTGAATTCAGATGTTTGAGAAAACACTTTCAACCACCAGTGTATCTTAATTTGTATTTTCAAATATTTTTTAAATGTACCCACCTGGTGACAAACTCAGTTTTAAGTTAATACCTGTACGAGGGTTTCACAGAGGATCGCAAAATTTTTAACTTAAGTATTTCCCCTGAAAAATACAGGCACTTCCTCTCAAAATGATAACCATAATGATAATGTGATCGACTGTATTGCCCTTGTTTGATTTCCTAGATCTAGCAATGCACTTTTACAGTAACTCAAATGTCTTAATATGATTTCCAGCCGGGCCAGGCTGGGTCAGTTGATAAAACACATTTTTTGTTATGTTATCCAAAACTGAAGTGGCTGAGAAGATACAGTTTTACCTCAACATTTCTTGCAACTTTTGCTGTTGTTTGGGCAACTTCCTTTTTTACTGATGCCTTAGCAGATCTTTCTTGATTCTGGAAAGTTGGGAGCAGAGTTGGTAAGAAATGTTGTACAGCCATTGCATCACACTGAATTGGGCACACCAGAATAGCAGAAGGAGTGCGTGTTACTGGCTTAAAGTCATCATGTAGTTGGTGTTATTAAAGGAGAACTGAAGCCAAAATTCATGCAAGTTTTTGTTATTTATACTTAACCGTTATAATACATGAAACAATGCTCGCTATTTTTTTTCCTCTCAAACAATTTTTTTCACGCCAAAAATCTAAGGATTTTACTGCTTATTTGGTTCTTGTGCGGCGGCTCGGAAAGCTTGTGTCAGCGGTTCTTACTGATGGTTATGACGTATGATATGGGGAAGAAAGTAAACATGGGCAGAGAGCCTTGTATGCACGAGCGGCAAGGTACAAGGAGAAGAAACAAATTTTACGAAGGGAAAGGCGGCTGAGAGGGTCCACAAATAATATTCAACTCCTTTAGGAATTGCGTAAGTTTTGTCTGTTTTCAATTGACAGAACTCAGTCGCCCACGTTGGGAATCGAATGTCGAACACACGTACATAAGCATTAGCCAAGTGATTGCAAAAGATTCTGCAAATTGACTGAAAATGTGATTTGTTTACTCTTTTGGACCATTAACAGAAAGCATATGTACATTTTGAAGAGTAAAGTGTTGTTTTCCCTGTTCCTACACGTTATATTCCGCAGATCCGCCTTGTTTTGCAGAGTAAAGCGAGTTGTGATCGAAGTGCTAAGATCGCGCGGATATACCAGATGTCAGATGATAACAGAGGAAATAAAATTTTGAAATCTGCAATGGACTTTGGTTGTCTTTTTATTTACGTAGTATATTTTCCGGTCTTACGCAAGGAACCCACATAATGTAGACTCCTTAGCTGTAGTGCATCAATTCAGATCTCTCGGTCTCATCATGGTGTATTGCGCGGCCTTTGACTGCAACAACGACTCGCGATATACTACTGGTATATCGTATCATTGTTTTCCAAGTGACCCATCTATCAGAGAACAGTGGTTGGCAAAAATCTCCCGTGCTGATCTCGTCATTTCTAAACACTCGAGGTTGTGTTCGGTACATTTTACGCCCGACTGTTACGAGCGTGACCTGAAGGCAGAACTGCTCGGCTCCAAACCAAAAGCCATCTTGAAACCAGATGCTATTCCCACTCTATTCTCACATAGACCACCACCCAAAAAACCAAGACTGTCGTCTGAGAGACGTTCTTTGGAGAAAAACAGACAAGAGGTAAGGCCGTTGTCTTATGAACTATTCGCACTGAAGGGCTAATATATGATAGGGCTGTTTCAGTTTTGTGTAAACAAGCCTCGATATATTCACTCTGAGGTTGCATTATTCCTAAATACACCACGAGATACGTAGTTTCCCCAAGGCCAATACTGGGAAAAAAACACATATAAAACCACAAGATTGAATTAATTAAGATGTATTACAAAAGGGGACTTAACTTGTATTCTTCCCTTGAAATCAAAATTCAACTGTTCCTGAAAATGAAATCAGCTGAAATTTAATTGACTTATTCTTTAAAATACCCAAACCTTTGACTGTACTGTCCTTCCATTCCTCTTCTCCTACTCTTCAACTAGCGACACATGAAATCGATATATGTATACTGTTTTGTTTGCAGTATGTAGATTTTAAAAGTAGAAGTAGAAATGTATGGTACGAAATCGTTTTCTTTGTCTCAATACAGTACTTATGAATACTTCTGAATAAACGAACTTGGGAATACACAGTTTATTACATTGGGTAAATAATTCACATACCATGAAAACTAAAAACAGATATCAATAAAGAATCAACTAGGAAGAGGGAGGTAACAAATTAGGCGGTTTGGGAGCTATGCTTTCTGCCAACGAAAGTTTCTTAAATTCTGTTTCAAGAACGCGAGGAACTAAATCAAAACCTTGACAAATCAGGTCAGTATTCTGCTATTCATGATCATGCAAAGTTCAAGATTGTTTGTAATTAATTCAGGTCCAGTTCTGGTGCCTTGAAACCTTCATAGTGGCCACTTTCTTCGGGAAATTCTCTGCGAATGGTGTTCACAACGCACGCTGGAATCACTCGCCGGTTTTTCTTCCCCAACACACCATGCACCCACCAGGTGAAACTGACGGTATGCTGCTAAGCGCCATGTTCTACAGATAGAATGGCAAACCATTACCATCACTACAGCGCACGATAACTGAGGTCGGGCAAAAACAAATTAAACTGACACTACAGAAGGCATACTTGCCTGTTTACGATGGGGTCCGGCAAGGGATTACAGCGTGCGTTATGAATTGCCACAAGTGCCGTATTTAGCACATCAGTATCCAAACAAACAATCCTGAACTTTGCATGATCTGTTATGCAATCGACACCTTTCAAAGAAAGAACATGAAAACACTGCAAAAGCTAACACTTCACCGTCTCGCTATTTTACGACCGAGCATTCAAAAAGGTATAGTGGTAAGAAAATCAAACCTGATTCATCGAACTTTTGATTTAGCTCCTCAAGTTCTTGATAACAGAAACATTCGTCGGCAGTAGGCATGGCTTCACAACCCCCGCAAATACACCATTGTGTCGAACCGATTCGCGAAATATTTGCGTCGAGTTCACCGCCTTCTTCCTCGTCTTCCCCTTGTGAGTCGCTCGGTTCGTCACCAGGAGGATATGTAGGCTCGAAAAGAAACGGTTGTACGCTCATGGTAACGATCAAGTGGACAAGAAATAGATGAATAAATGCCGAGCAAATACAAAGATTTGTGTTGCTGTCTGTTGCGAAATAAACAAACTTCCCCATATCATACGTCACAACTTACTGCTACAAGCCGCTGACAATAATTACGAGCCCACAGTGTTTAAGCTCAAAAGCGCAAAAAACTCAACTTTAAACCAAATTTTCGAAGAAAAGAAGCGCAACAGACACAAATAACCACCGAAACTTGATTTTATATGTGTTAGACTTCTTAAAACTACAATATAAAAAGTATTGAATTTTGGCTTCAGTTCTCCTTTAAATGGAACCATCCAAGAGGGAGTATAGTCACATGGAAATTTTAAAGAAACTTACATTTGTTTTTGCACTTGTCTGGGCTCCGATTCATATTCTTTGGTAGCTGCCTCCTGTAAACAAGCATGGTGAAGGCGGTTGGTCAGTGAGTTAAGAATAGAGACATTTAGCACCAGGGTTTTCCCATTAACAAACCAGAAATGGCAGTTTCAGGTTAGGCATTTGGCGTTTCACATTTGTGGCTTCTACTGCTTTAGCTACAGCTCTGCAACCTCAAGAAAATTCACAGAGAAAACAAACTTTGAAAATGTAAGCATGTTCCAACACTTCAATTCGAGTGTAGTTTAATTTTATTAAGCAATCACTTCATAGAGCAAGAGGAAACCAACTGAATGTGTAATCAAATGTAGTTAAACCCTAAGTAAACTAGTACTCAAAAGCTGTAGTTTAGTCTATTTCTCAAGTATTCTATCCACCTTTTCTCGACATCCTCTCCCTTTGACATGTTTATCATCAGTAGAAAAAGCTTTGCTGAGTATTTTTGGCTTTACTCTGTCCCACTCTTGGGGCTTTTAAGGGAAATACTTTGCCACCTCCTTTGCATGGGCTAGCTCGTGCTTCACATCTGGTTTTCAGAATGGAGCCATGATACACTGGAATTATAAAATTTTAAGCTTTATCAGATACCATCTACTACTGGTTAAATGACAAACCTTAAAGGTGAGAAAACCCTTACTTATGAGCTCACAGAAGGCCACTAGCGAACAAAAACTTCGGAAAAAAAACATGAAATTGAAGAGGCCACCATATTGAATTTCCAGACAACAGCAGTGTTTGGTTTTCAACTGGCAATAAAAAGTCCTCACTCGCTTAAAATCTATATCTAAACTTTTACTAAAAAGACTGGTTTGGGTAACTTTCTGATTTGTACATGACATAACAAATTCAGGATGAAAAATGTTCAGGTAAATCACTTACCTGAAAACCTACCTCTTGGCATTGAAAATGCACATTGAGAACTCCAAATGTATTCGCAGGGCTTGTTCATGTGATCTCTACCGTTTGCCGTTTGAGGCTTCCGCTGAAACCCTGGTGCTAAATGTCCCCAGTGTCATAACCACTGCCCATTTACACAAATTAACCCTTCTGACCGTTTGTGTGCTTGCTAATGTTCAGGCCAGTGGAATACATGATTAAACCTACTAACATCAGCAGGTGCAGAGCATCCCCACTGACCCCAACCTTGGTTGATGAGAGACCTTAAAACCTTTTTCCCATGCTGAAAACAAGTCACCCAGCCTAGGTATGCATAACTTAATCACGCAATTGCCATCGACTAAGCCAATGCAAGCTAGACAAAGTCGATAAAGGATGATCTTTTGGTAAAAGACAAACAGTATGTAACAAATGCGATGTTCAAACTTCGGATTGCACTGACATTCAAAAATGGAAAGTAGAAAGTAGTAATGCTCAGGCACATGGTGACTTATCTAGTATTGATTCTGTCAGGGTTTGACAGCAAGATCAGAAAATTCCTCCCTCTCCCAGAACACATCAGATAACAAGGTTTTTGTTATTCTGTATACCTGGCACGAAATTGGATAGAAAATATTGGTGGAGTTTTTCTTATCCTCGACTATCTCGACTGCCTTTCATATACACAAAATTCTTTCCTTTGGGGCTTTACGTTAACGTGAGTATGTAAGTACTTGAGTGTAACTTAAAAGTGGATATGTAAGTAAGTGACACAAAAACTCATTGTTAAAAGAAGGGACTCCTATTAGCCTAACTAGCACATACCGGTAGCTTGTTAACAAAAGTATGAAACGTGGTTAAGTTAGCCTTAAGATTACACTAGAACATCGCACATACAATGTACTCTTTCTACAAGCGTTGTAGCCCTAACAGTATATGAGCTTAACCAAGAAGCGTGTTATTTAAAATTGAGCTCATTGCCAAAACTCAACTCAACTCTGCTCAGCTCTATGGAACTCCAGCCTACTTTACTAAGTTCAACCCAACCAACTCTTACTAGTAAACCCTCTACTATACTGTAGCAACTAAACTTAGTAAGCTCTACCAAAATCTACCCAGCCAACTGTACTACATACCCCCACATTTACGGAAGCAGGTCGTTTCGCCCGATGTCCAGTTCGCCTGGAGGCATTTCGCCCGGAATGAGAGTCGATTCGCCCGGAGTATGAAGTCGTTTCGCCCGAGGATTAAAAATAAGTCCTTTTCTACTTCATCCACTGGATCTAAGAATAAAGAGAATCAAGTCAAGTTCAAGATTTTTTTCTGATCGATCTAATGACGAGCCTAACACATAAAAACAGGCGAAAAAGGTGTGTGAATATTTCTCGTTCTAAACAAGGCGCCCATGAACATACCCATAAGTGTGGACTCCAGTCCAGGCGAAACGACTTCATACTCTGGGCGAAACGACTCTCGGTCCGGGCGAAACTACTCCGGGTGAACAGGACATCGGGTGAAACGACCGTAATTCACATTTACCATCGCAACTCAACTTTAATTTACTCTACCATTTCAACTCAAGTCGTCTCGACTTGACCCGGCTGGACGACACTCAAGCTTGGTCTTCTAAGCTCTATCCAACTCCGATCTAAAACACTTTTTCATCTCAACTCCACTGTACTACCCCCGTTTACAATTTAACGTAACATTACCAAACTCTACTATAACATGACAACTCGACTCAACTCGACTTGACTCAGCTCGAGCTTACTCTACTAATCTCCACCCAACTCCACACTAAAACACTTTTTCATCTCTACTTCACCGGTATAAAACACTTTTATAAGTTTACCAAACTCTACTTTACCATTACAACTGGACTGTACTCAACTTGACTCAGCTCGAGCTTACTCTACTAAGCTCGACCCGACTCCACTATAAAAACACTTTTTTCAGCTCGACTTCACTCTACTACACTTGTAGAGAAATTAACTTAACCTTACCCAACTTTACTATACCATTACAACTACACTCTACTCGACTCAACTCAGCTCAACGGCACTCTAGCTTACTCTAATAAGCTCGACTCAACTAGACCCAACTCTAAAACACTTCTGCAGCTCAACTCCACTCTACTACACCTGTAGAGAGCTTAACTTAACTTTACCAAACTCTACTATACCGTCACAACTCAACTCGACTTGACTCAGCTAGACAGGTACTCGAGCTTACTCTACTAAGCTCGAGCCAACTCTAAAACACTTTTTCATTTCCACTTCACTCTACTACACTTCTACTTAACTTAAATCAACTCTACTATACCATCACAACTCAACTGGACTCGACTTGACCCAGGTGTTCGGCACGCAAGCTTACTTTATTAAGCTTGACCCAACTGAACCCAACTCTAAACACTTTTTCATCT